>CM053026.1:85419375-85447026 GCA_028564925.1 Lithobates sylvaticus
GAATATACAGAATATACAGGGGGCTATGGAGAGAATATACAGGGGGGCTATGGAGAGAATATACAGGGGGGCTATGGAAAGAATATACAGGGGGTTATGGAGAGAATATACAGGGGGTTATGGAGAGAATATACAGGGGGCTATGGAGAGAATATACAGGGGGTTATGGAGAGAATATACAGGGGGGTTATGGAGAGAATATACAGGAGGCTGTGGAGAGAATATACAGGGGGCTATGGAGAGAATATACAGGGGGGTTTGGAGAGAATATACAGGGGGGTTTGGAGAGAATATACAGGGGGTTATGGAGAGAATATACAGGGGGTTATGGAGAGAATATACAGGGGGTTATGGAGAGAATATACAGGGGGTTATAGAGAGAATATACAGGGGGTTATAGAGAGAATATACGGGGGGTTGTGGAGAGAATATACAGGGGGTTATGGAAAGAATATACAGGAGGCTATGGAGAGAATATACAGGGGGCTATGGAGAGAATATACAGGGGGTTATGGAGAGAATATTCAGGGGGTTATGGAGAGAATATACAGGGGGTTGTGCAGAGAATATACAGGGGGTTATGGAGAGAATATACAGGGGGCTGTGGAGAGAATATACAGGGGGCTGTGGAGAGAATATACAGGGGGCTGTGGAGAGAATATACAGGGGGCTGTGGAGAGAAGATACAGGGGACTATGGAAAGAATATACAGTACAAGGGGGTTCTGGATAAAACATGCAGGGGCTTTTATATAAAATATACAGGATGTCTGGAAAATGTATATGGGTTTATAGTAAGGTGACCGGACTTTTAAAATGAAATCCGGGGACTTTTTTTTTTTTACTAGTCTATTATACTATGGCAATCGGCGACTCTTTGCCCATCTCCGCTGCCGCCGCCCGCCTCACAGCCTGTCAAGTCTTACTCTCCGGGCCCCAGGTACTACTGGGTGGGGAGCAGAGGAAGATCACTCCCCCAGGGAAGGCAAGGAGATAAACAGGCAGGCGGCTGGCCGGGACTTGAGCCAAGGCAGAAGAACATGCGAGCGGAGCTGAATGAGCATGCGCCCGAAACTGAAGAAATATTCCGTCCGATCCGACCAGAACACGATCATCAGAAAGGGGCACAAATAATGTAAAAAAATAAACCCCCATAAGTTAGTAGGAGTGGCAGAGGAGGGGGGGGTGCAATTCAGATTTTTTTTTATTCTGCATGGGTTGTCTTTGAAATTGCCCCAGCCCCTGTTCAAATTCCAATCTGGGGACAAAACCGGGGACAGACTTGGTCCGGGGACAGTGTCCTCAATCCGGGGACTGTCCCCGGGGGGATGTCTGGTCACCCTAGTTTATAGGTAAAATGAGCATCGAGGCCGCCGGACCCACGGGGGAGCTGCCGCGCAGCCACAATACCACATGCATGGACCGACGTACAGGTATGTCGGTCTGCGCAGCCGAGCCGCATTGCTGCAGTATATATGCAGAGGGAGGTCGACACATGGTTGAGGGGGCATGGCAGGGGACGGGGCTTATGCCTACATACTTTTGCTAATAGGTTTCCCTCGTTCCCCTCTCAAAAAGTTGGGAGGTATGTCATTGAAAATTAAAGTAAAAGAAAATCCCACATTTTGGGTTGTCCCCAGAAATGTAACAGAGGGGAAATCTTCTGATTGGGACACTAGTTCTGGTGCCTAAGGGATTCCCTTAATTTGCAGGGATCTGTCCCAAAGCCAACACAAGAAGTGAAAGGAAATCTCCCCAATGGGACACAGATGGCAAAAAATAAACTGACAGGGATTAACCCTCCCTTACGCTATCCAAAATGAAAAAAAAAGTTTTGCCTTTAGTTCTACTTTAAAGTGTTTATAATAAGCCTAAAGAAGAAAATCATGTTGCTTGCTCTTTAATGTATATTAATGTGCTTTTTAATGTTACTATTTTATTTGTGCCTGATGGTGTTCTCCAATACCTGGTTGATCCTACCTGTGCCTCTCCTCCTGAGATTAAACTGACCATGCTAAATATGGCAGCTGATCCATGCTGGCCTGGTCATGTCTTGTGTCATCTCACTGTTTGTACAGGAATAGTGCCTGTACCTTGCCTAGTCACCCCCACCCAACCATCATGGATTTTGAGTTTTGGTGGATTCCCTTAAAGCCGATTCTCCTTTCCAGCTGTTCCTCCCCTCATGTGTAGCTGTCAGGTCTGCTTGCATTTCACTACCTTGGAAATGCAGGCACCCAGCAGCCAACGTTTCCTCTGATGATGTGATGCCCCACAGCGTACACGTCCACCAGTAGGTCTTTGAATTGCTCAGGAACATACAGAAATCAAGTTTTTTTGCTGTTTTACAGGCAAACTTTATAAAAATAAAAATAAGAAGAAACCTAGATGTCTTATATGGATAGCTTTACCTATTTAAAAAAAAGTATTTAAAACTACTGAAGTTTACAACTGCTTTTAAACATAATTCTATCAGAAAACCTGTCCTGAGAAATGCTATGCATACATACATAGAAGGGAAGTAGCTGTAGTAGGGAAATGGTAGGTTTTGGTAGCACTGGACCATTGGGGATGAGAACTGGTTTTGATGTACAAGGAGAGAGTCCTGAAGAAGTTGGAGGCCTTTCTCCGAGACACATTGGCTGATTTTTGTTCAATAAATACAGCATTTCAATGAACTCAAAACTGTTTTTTTTTAACTGGGCACTCCTAACAACATATTCGCAATGTCTACTATGTAACTGTATACATACAACTCTTTGGGAAAATAAGTTTTTAGCTCAGTTCCTGGTCAGCAAAAGGAATTTCAGTAATTTGGATGCAGGTTTCCACAAACATCATTTGTAGCATCTCCAAATCTTTATTTATTATGATTAAAGTCATTGATTTCTTTGTATATATAGAGAGGGACTTTAAATATATCTCGAATGGACATAAGTGATCACGTCTACAAAATAGGGGATAGATTTATGGCATTTTTATTATTTTTTTTTTTTTTACTAGTAATAGCGGTGAACAGTGATTTATAGCGGGACTGCGACATTGCGGCGGACAGATTGGACACCTTAGTGACTTTTTTGACACTTTTTTTGGAACAAGTGACATTATTACAGTAATCAGTGCTAAAAATATGCACTGACATTGTACTAATGACACTGACAGTTAAGGAGTTAACATCAGGGACCATCCAGGGGTTAACTGTGTTCCCTCACTGTATGTTCTAACTGTATAGGGGAAGGGCTCATTGGGACAACACACAGATCCATAGCATAGCAGAAAGACAGGATCTGTGTGATCTCCCCTGTCAGAACGAATCTACCTTGTTTACACAGGCAGATCCCCGTTCCGTCACTGCGGGGAATGATCGCGGGTAGCCTGCTGATTGGCTCCCCCGCTGGCCAATCATATGAAAAGGCAAAACATGAAATAATGTTGTTTTCTCATGGAGATAGTCTTTAATGAATAACTAAACAAGACACCATTCTCAAGCAAGCTTACCTTTTACAAGTCACAGACAAATATAGATGCCCTTTAATTGTTTGGCTACTGTCTAACTTTCCTGTCCCTTGTACTTAATGAGCTGATAGATGACATGTTTCTGTCTGTAAGCAGGCTGAAATAGCCAGTTAGGTGCTGTCCTGGACAAGGGGGCATGAGTTAATGCCTTTCTCGGTTCTTTGGAAAAAGAAGAATTAGCCATGGAACTTTGAGTGAGGTGGGAGAGATTTGGACACCAGTTCAAAAAGAAATGTAATAAAGTCAATTTATTAATTACATACCGCTGTATGAACAAATGGGAACAGCAATAAATGTGCGTTGCCAGGCATAATAGCCGAGTCAGCAGCAGAAATACAAGTAAAAAATAACAATACATTACATTTCATATACATCCATTGAGTAGTAAAATTCATCACAGATAGCTGAGTCAGTTGATACATATGCATGGTATGAGGTAGAATGTTGTACATACATAGTGAAAACAATATGTGAGCCAAATCCAACACAACAGAAATACCCAGCAATTATTAACATGTAAGGAGCATTGTACTGCCCCAGTGGGAATTTCCAGCCATGTGCGTATATAAAGAGCATCGATGGTGCCCTACGCGTTTCACGAGTCAATGCTCGCTCTTCAGGGGCAGATGCATAATTATATCTGAAACAAAAGATAGTAAATAAATGGGTATGTGTTGATATTGGGAATCATAGGGGCAAAAAGGAAAGTAGTGTGTGGCAAAAGGGGTCAGCAAGAAGGAGACCCCATACTCACCAAATCACTGGGCTAGGGTCACCAACCGTTAATGCTCCGATGGCAGCAATAGATGTCCAGCTCGGGAGCTGAGGGGACATGGTGAATGGATACCACAACAGGGGGCACCAGATAGAACGGCATGGATTGGAGCAAGCATTCGGCTAGAGGTCTGGGATGTCTGAGAGATTTGATATATAAAAAAACACAGGGCTTTAGCAAGGAAAATGGAAACACCTAGGAGCAAAAGATGGCAGATATAGCAATTCTAGTTGGAGTGTTGAAATGGCAACCTATTGTGTTCAATATCCATCCGTATATAAAGGAGTGACAGGTGTGTACCATATGCAGAGAGTGTATCCGGAGAGAGTAATTGATATATGCTGGGGGACTAGCGGGTGGAAGAAAAAACTAATAATAATAAGTTTGGATATTATTATTATTATTAGTTTTTTCTTCCACCCGCTAGTCCCCCAGCATATATCAATTACTCTCTCCGGATACACTCTCTGCATATGGTACACACCTGTCACTCCTTTATATACGGATGGATATTGAACACAATAGGTTGCCATTTCAACACTCCAACTAGAATTGCTATATCTGCCATCTTTTGCTCCTAGGTGTTTCCATTTTCCTTGCTAAACCCCTGTGTTTTTTTATATATCAAATCTCTCAGACATCCCAGACCTCTAGCCGAATGCTTGCTCCAATCCATGCCATTCTATCTGGTGCCCCCTGTTGTGGTATCCATTCACCATGTCCCCTCAGCTCCCGAGCTGGACATCTATTGCTGCCATCGGAGCATTAACGGTTGGTAACCCTAGCCCAGTGATTTGGTGAGTATAGGGTCTCCTTCTTGCTGACCCCTTTTGCCACACACTACTTTCCTTTTTGCCCCTATGATTCCCAATATCAACACATACCCATTTATTTACTATCTTTTGTTTCAGATATAATTATGCATCTGCCCCTGAAGAGCGAGCATTGACTCGTGAAACGCGTAGGGCACCATCGATGCTCTTTATATACGCACATGGCTGGAAATTCCCGCTGGGGCAGTACAATGCTCCTTACATGTTAATAATTGCTGGGTATTTCTGTTGTGTTGGATTTGGCTCACATATTGTTTTCACTATGTATGTACAACATTCTACCTCATACCATGCATATGTATCAACTGACTCAGCTATCTGTGATGAATTTTACTACTCGATGGATGTATATGAAATGTAATGTATTGTTATTTTTTACTTGTATTTCTGCTGCTGACTCGGCTATTATGCCTGGCAACGCACATTTATTGCTGTTCCCATTTGTTCATACAGCGGTATGTAATTAATAAATTGACTTTATTACATTTCTTTTTGAACTGGTGTCCAAATCTCTCCCACCTCACTCAAAGTCCCATGGCTAATTCTTCTTTTTCCATATATTTTAGGGATGGAGTTGGTAGAGTGGTTATGACAGTCCTTATTCCCCTCTCTCTCTTTCTCGGTTCTTTGGTCTTTTGGTGGGTTCTTCTCTGAGTCCAGCCCACTAATCCTGTGATATAAAGATGGGGCAGTGGTCCAGTACGAGGAATTCCCCCGAGAGAAGCCCAGTGAAGAGGCTACAAGAAAGGTCCCTAGAACTTTTTTCAGGGGGGGGGGGCATCATTTTAGGGTCACCCATGCACCACCCATTTTCGACAATGTCATTATCACTTTATTATAGTCAGAGACTGCAGACGTAGTACAGTCCCTAGGATAAGTAATGGATAATGGCCAACAGGCCCTCTTACCAGACCCAGCGAAACTACAGCAGTGATCCCTCTGGCTGGGTGATCGGTCACTCTGGGTTCCCCGGGGGCGACTCTGGTCAGTAGTGTAGCATGCCTGTACCCTGGTAGTGGCTCAGTCGTTCTCTCTCTGGTGGTGTTGGGCAGCGTGGCTCGCTCT
This sequence comes from Lithobates sylvaticus, assembly GCA_028564925.1. Taxonomy (NCBI): domain Eukaryota; kingdom Metazoa; phylum Chordata; class Amphibia; order Anura; family Ranidae; genus Lithobates; species Lithobates sylvaticus. The sequence goes on from CM053026.1 coordinate 85,425,564, forward strand.
GGTGGCGCTGGGCAGCGTGGTTCTCTCTCTGGTGGTGCTGGACAGCGTGGTTCTCTCTCTGGTGGCGCTGGGCAGCGTGGCTCTCTGTCTCTGGCTTCGGCCCAGCACACTCTTTATTCTTTGTCCTGTAGCGCTCTCTCCCTCAGCTTTTTTCCAAGCTGCAGTCTCTCAATCTCTCTCTTGATTGAGCTGTAGCCTCCTCCCTGTGGAAAATGGGACAGCTAATCTTTGGGACTACATGTCCCATGATGCTCTCCTCTCCTAGTCTCTGATAGCCCGCAGCTCACCTTTCTCCTGTCACAGCGCCGCCAAGTTCTCTGCTGGACTAAGCAGGGAAAAGAGACAAAGTCACACTACACTGATTGGGGGTACTTGATGGTGTCACCCCACTGGCGGGTGGCACCCGGGTGCGGGCTGCCCGCACGCTGATAGCGACGCAACTGTGCTGAATTTAAGATCCGATCCCTGATTCCAGGGGGGGGCACTTGCCCCTACCTGCAGACGCCCATGAACAGGGCCCATTCTGCTACTGAAAAGGTGGAAAACGTTGGACAGGTGGATGTGGACAAGGCTCAGTGTATCCCTCCTAAAGTTACAGAGAAAGTGTTAATTGACAAAGGGACCGGAGAGTTAACTGGAGAACAGTTACAGTGCAATTGTACATGGTGTACGTTCATTGCTAAGAGTAGAGACCTGCCTTAAGGTTGAATATTCCCCCACGGTAGCCTCAGCCTTGTCCCAGGACATTGATGGAAATAGCACAAAGCAAAGGTACCGAATGTGTATAACAGTGCCCCTGTACAAAAAGCCTAGCATAGCCAGAAAAACCCTCTCATGTGACCCTTGCTTGGCGCCCAACGAGGAGGGAAACATGGAGGACGTCATGACCACCCTGTCACCCTGACCCCTGCCCACATGTCTCCTTGCCTTCTTTTGGAGCCTGGGAGGTGAAAGATGACTGGTGGGAAATCCCTGTCCTGCCCAGACACTAATGCCGCAAACACACGATCGGAAATGCCGCCAGCAAAACTCAGATGAGAGCTTTTTGTTGGAAAATGCGACTGTGTGTATGCTCCATCGTTCTTTTTTTGGTCGGAATTCCAGCCAGCAAAAGATTGAGAGCATGTTCTCTATTTTTTAGTTGGGAAAAGTTCCTATCCGAAAATAAAATCGTCTGTATGCAATTTGGACACGCAAAAAATTATGCATGCTCGGAAACAATTCGACGCATGCTTGGAAGCATTGAACTTAATTTTCTTGGCTAATCGTAGTGTTCTACGTCACCGCGTTCTTAAAGATCAAAAGTTCAGAGAACTTTTGTGTGACCGTGTGTATGCAAGACAAGCTTGAGCGGAATTCCGTCGGAAAAAAGATCCAAGATTTTTTTGACGGAAATTCCGCTCGTGTGTACGCGGCATAAGAATCCACCTAATACAACAGTACAGCTCACCAGTGACTCTCTGTCCCTTCTGCCTAAAGTTCCCTCCTAACATACCCCACCTTATTTTCCTTGATTTTCTTTTAGCTCTAAGTTTTCTGGTCCTACCTATCCCCTTTTCTATTACTACTTTCTTTATTCTTTTAGGTAGGTACGCTTGTGAGCAGGGTGGAACATGGTGTGGTGGCTCAGAAATCACACAGAGACCGAGTAAGTTGAACTATGTATTGCAGAAAGTTCCAACAGGGTACAACTAGGCCTGGTGGGTGTGCACAACCATCTAGAGCCACTCATGGGATCTGTAGCAGCAATGCTTCAGCTTGACTTGCTGCCAACAACTTCTGCAACAGGGAGCAGGAGTGTGGCCTGGCCGGTCCAACCCAAACAGGAAGCTTCTTAAGTTGAAAGTAGCGTGCGCCCTGTACTGTCCCTACTCCTGCAGAACCTCTCCCCAACACCAGATACTGTTCCTAACAGATGGGAAGCCTGTCCCTACACTAACCACTTGCAGAATGTATGCCAAATCAGGGGGCCAGGGGGCCACAAGAGGCAGCAGAACCAGCATCCGACCAGACAGATGTCTCCTGGTGCCTGCAGGAAATAATAGTGGAACTAAGTTCTCCACGACTTCCTTCCCCTACTTTTTTGCTGCATCAGCCTAGCGCCACTTACAATGGGGAGTACAGACTGCACCTGCCTACACGCTAACAAATGTAACCCCCAGCACTACATTAACACAATAATGTTATGGTCTTTTTGGAATCTGGAACCTAAATATGAACCAATCACTTTAACTCAGTCCGCACCTAGACTCCACTACCTCCATGTTTGTGTCCCATCTCTCCACAATACCAACTGTTGTAAACACTGTCTTTTAATTGTTTTTTTTTTTTAACCTTTATTCTTTATTAATTTTCTTTGCATAATTTAACAGTGTTTTTGTACAAAATCATTTATCCATTCTTTTCATTAAAATCCATTATATTCAGACATTGCATCACCCTAAGTTTAAGAGTTACGGGGGACCGAGGAGAGGGGAAGTAATACATGGGGATTAATACAGGACCATTTACCTCGAGACCAGCGGCCCCTACCTTAACTTCTCCTTTTAGCTCCGCTTCTGTACTTAAGAGTGGTGTCTAGATCTGATATCCATTATTCCCCACCCTCCCCCTCCCTTACTAGTACATGGCGGTTTACTTTCCTAGAACACCGTTACTTTACTGTTGTTGGGGCTACCTGGTCTTTTTTCTGTTTGCACTCTTTTGACCTATCTTCTTTCTAATGGACTAATTGTTTATTCCCCCCTCCCCTCCAAACTACTACACTTTTTACTTTTCTAAACAGGGCGTCCTAATTTTTCCAACCAGGGTCTCCACATGTTGTCAAATTCCTTCAAGTTACCCCTTTTTATATAAGCCACTCGTTCTTTAGGGAGGGTTTCGTTGACTGTATCCGTCCATTCTCTTACTGTGGGAGGAGTCTTTGATTGCCATCTTACTGCAATCATTTTCCTAGCTTGATACAAGCACCGGAGAATGGCTACCGTAGTACTCTTCTTCTCCCCCGATTCCTGCCTATGTTCCAATATGCATGCTATGGCCTCTTTTTCCAGCCTTACTCCAAATGCTACCTCCAAAAACTTAGTCACTTCTTCCCAGTATCGGAACAGTTTGGGGCATCTCCACACCATGTGTAGGAGATCCCCAGACCCCCGACACCTTGGGCAGCTGTCGTTGAGTCTACTCCCGAACTGGAATAGCCTTTTTGGAGTAAAATAGGCTCTGTTTAGCAGCATTAGATGTGATAACTTCTGTGAAGGGGAAACCGATACCATCGGGCTCATCTCTAAGATTCTCCTCCATTGGGCCTGGGATATTGCTCCTATATCTTTTTCCCATTTTACTTTTACGGCATGTAATTTCTCCATCCCGTTTACCTTTTTGCTTATTTGCCCATATATTTCTGAGATTAGTCCCTTCGCAGGGCCCCCCTGTAGTATTCCCTGATAGAGAGGGGTTTCTTTCCATTCCAGCGGGCATCTCCTAAATTGAGCTTCCAAAGCATGCCCTATCTGTAAATATGTGTAGCTTGTATACTGTGGTAAATTAAATTCACTTTTTAAGTCCATAAAGTTTTACCGACATAGAGTTGTCTTAGCCTCTTAATTCCTTGTTTTTCCCACTCCCTACTTTTTCCTATACTGAGGATTTCCTGCAAGTTGTTATTATTCCATATCGGGGTGTGATCATTAAATCCTTTATATTCCATTCATTTTTTAATTGTTCCCCATATTCTAATAATCATTTTAATTGTTGGGTACCGATAGGAAAAGGAGTCAGCCTTTAATGCCTCAACCACTGTGTCATGTAAGGCCCCTGTTAACAAAATTTTTCCATTGGGGCTGCCTCCATCTGGGTCCCCACATCCCTGTCTTTTAATTGTTAATTGAATAACTTAAAGGGTCTAAAGGATCGAGTATGGTCTGTGGCAGGGGCCTAAAGAATCCAAAGCTGTCCTTTGCCAGGGGCCCAAATAGAAATATAAAATTTTCCAGACATATGTTTGCTTCACTTTATGCTATTGTCGCTTTCACTAAAGCATGCTCTGTTCCATTTCAGCAGTTGACCCTAGACTGATTCCGTTCCGAGTCAGATCAGAACAGAAATGGAAGTGTTATACTGTATGTAACATTTGTGTTCATTCTTTTTTTCCCTTTGCATAACCCTATGGGCACTCAGATTTATCTATCTATATACACCCACATCTGGTCAGGTCTGCCAGCTCAGACCTAGCTACGAACCTCTTGTTTTCGATTTGATGAACCTGATGTACACATATACAGTATAAACAAACCCATATCTTCTTACACCCTGTTGCCCAAAGGATTACATTGCAGTCCGTTTGGGTTCTTTCTAATCATGGGTCAAAAACAGACTGACGGAACACCTGTGTGAACGGGGCCTTAACATTTTTTCCCGAAAAGCACCTGTCCCAAAAGCCTTAAAGGTGGCATTCCCCTTCTCACACTTCTAGTCCAGTAAAAAGTGAACTTTTTCAAATTAACTGAATGAAGTTACTGTACTAGAAAAAGTAGCAGCCCAAAAGTCAGAAAACAAAGCTGGTCATCCATTCCTGATGAACGAGCTGAAATTCACAACTTGGGTGGTCCTCCCGCTGACAAAATTGCTGGTTAAACACTTTTGTTTAGCCGGAGAATGGCTACCGTAGTACTCTTCTTCTTCCCCGATTCCTGCCTATGTCCCAATATGCATGCTATGGCCTCTTTTTCCAACCTTACTCCAAATGCTACCTCCAAAAACTTAGTCACTTCTTCCAAGTATCGGAACAGTTTGGGGCATCTCCACACCATGTGTAGGAGATCCCCAGACCCCCGACACCTTGGGCAGCTGTCGTTGAGTCTACTCCCGAACTGGAATAGCCTCTTTGGAGTAAAATACTGTATATGTGTATATCTTCTTACACCCTGTTGCCCATAGGATTAACATTTTTTCCCAAAAAGCACCTGTCCCAAAAGCCTTAAAGGTGGCATTCCCCTTCTCACACTTCTAGTCCAGTAAAAAGTGAACTTTTTCAAATTAACTGAATGAAGTTACTGTACTAGAAAAAGTAGCAGCCCAAAAGTCAGAAAACAAACTGGTCATCCATTCCTGATGAACTAGCTGAAATTCACAACTTGGGTGGTCCTCCCGCTGACAAAATTTCTGGTTAAACACTTTTGGGTCTTCTGACAGTTGCTGGTCCCAAAATACAATAGCCATAGTGGGAGATTTCTCCATTTGCACTGTGTAGTTACTAGTTACATAGTTTCACAGTTACATACGTAGTTAGGTTGAAAAAATACACAAATCCATCTAATTCAACCAAGATGTAGCACCCTCTTAGATACAGTAGGTTCTTGGAAAGTTAAGTAAATGTAGTTTGTGGTTGCTTTGGGCTGTTCTGGGCTCCACTGGTTGCGGGTTTGATTGTTTCCCCCTGGCTTCGGGAGGATTCTAGAATGTAGTAGGCTTAATAGGCAAATCAGAAACCTGAATATTAATGTTGTCCCACCCAACCCCTGAGAGAGGGTGCCCAGAAGATTGTTGGGATGTGCATAAATAGTCTTGGGTCTGGAGCTGCCTATCTATGCTAGAGCTCTGGGGCTTGTTTGCTGAAAATCTCTGTGACTAATTAAGGTGATTTCACTGAGGATCTGGTCTGGAGAGTTTGCTGTAGAAATGTCTGGCTGATAGTGGAAGGAGGCACCCAAGTATTCAGGGACATTGGGAGTACAGAACTGAGCGTAGGATCCTGGTGAATGTTGCTACTGCTATCCCTTGTACATCAGAACTAGTGCTTGCCTGGTCTGGAATATTTCTGATGGTGTCTCAGTGCTGTTAATTTTCTGAGCCATTACTGTTAAGGGACTGTTCTAAAGAGACAAGGTGAGGTGTGTCCTCTGAGAACTGTTCAGCATTCATGAAGTATCCTACAGCCCCTACGCCCTACCCCAGTTATTCAGCAATACATTTTTAAACAAAGCAACCCATGAACTGTTCATTGAGCCAGAAAAGTTACTATGTGCCTGGCTGCTGTTGCACTAATCTAGGGAAGGAACCTGAGGCTGCAAATAGAACAAATACAAATAGGAAAAAAAAGGAAACCTCTGTATACACAATTCTATACTCCCAATGAAACCAGAGGAAGGCAAAAATAAAAATCCAATAAATAAAGCATAACCCAATTTGCTCCAGCTGGGGGAAAAAAATTCCATCAGATATTCCCTGGCTCAACAATCCCTAGTGTAATTACCTATAATAGCATTACTATATGGACTGTGGGCTGAATTTTTTTTTAGGTTTGGATAGAGTGAAGAGGGACTAACACACCTGTCAGGTTTTTATTGCTGTCTGTGCCCCCATTAGATAAATTAATCTTTTTGTCATCTTTACCATTATCAGCAAGAGCGAAATCAAAAGAAAATCCCAAATTTAGGGTTGTCACCAGAACAGAAATAGGGGAAAATTGGCCAATGGCAAAACTAGTTGTCACTTTAGAGGAATTTCTCCTCAATACATTTTTGGCTTTGGGACAGAAAATGAAGTGAAATGTCTCCAATAGGAATACAGATGGCAAAAATAAGACTGACCATAGTTATAACCCTCCCTAATGTTGGCCATACTCGTAAAGATTTTTGTTCTATACAAACAAAATTCCTTTATCGACCATAATACACTCCCTGTCTCCTGTTTAAAATGGGTAAACTACCATCTCCCTTTTGTTCCAAGTGCTCCTCTACTAATGGTATTTTATCATATGGTCTGGGAATGGCCAGTTGGCCACCTTTATGTGCCTTTTGGTCTGCAGTCATCACTTTTATTGGCTCAATTACCTGATTGCCCAATATTTTTAATGCATTAAACTTCTTACACTTGATATTTTTCAATGCAAAACAAAATTATAGCAATCCAATGAAAATCACACAACCCCCCTTACTAAATCTCAATGGATTAATCTCATCAATCAAGCATTTCCCCTTTATACATTGACTTACGCAGCTAGAGGTTGTCCTTAGTAATTTCAGAAGATCCGGAATCCATGGGTAGACACTTTGACCACTATACCGCCTGAGGGTTGAGTTGTTTTTCTTTTCGCTACAGGACACCTATTTTTTGGGTACTGTAAGATCATTCTTTGCCTTGATGGCCAATGACTCTATGTTTTCGCCTGGGTCCTTATATTATTTTATATGTGTGTGTTCTGATGCATTTCTTTAACCAGTACAGGTCCGCCATATAGAAGTTTTAGTGGCCCAGGGCAGCACCTGTGCGACCAGATCACATACAGGGGATATAAAAAGTCTAAACACCCCTGTTAAAATGTCAGGTTTCTGTGATGTAAAAAAATTAGACAAAGATAAATAATTTCAGAACTTTTTCCACGTTTAATGTGACCTATAAACTGTACAACTCAGTTGAACAACAAACTGAAATCTTTCAGGTGGAGGGGAGTAAAAATAAAAAAATAAAATAATATGGTTGCATAGGTGTGCACACCCTTTAACTCAGAGGTCTCAAACTGTCGGCCCTCCAGCTGTTGCAAAACTACAAATCCCATGAGGCATTGCAAGGCTGACAGTTACAAGCATGACTCCCACAGGCAGAGGCATTATGGGACTTTGCAACAGCTGGAGGGCCACCAGTTTGAGATCCCTGCTTTAACTAATACTTTGTTGAAGCACCTTTTGATTTTATTACAGCACTCAGACTTTTTGGGTATGAGTCTAACAGCATGGCTGAATTGACTTGACAATATTTGCCCACTCTTCTTTGCAAAAACACTCTGAATCTGTCAGATTGCGAGGGCATTTCCTGTGCACAGCCCTCATTAGATCACACCACAGATTTTCAATGGGATTCAGGTCTAGGCTCTGGTTGGGCCATTCCAAAACTTTAATCTTCTGGTGAAGCCATCCCCTGATTTGGATGTATGCTTTGGGTCGTCATGCTGAAAGATGAAGTTCCTCTTCATGTTCAGCTTTCTAGCAGAAGCCTGAAGGTTTTGTGCAAATATTGACTGGTATTTGAAACTGTTCATAATTCCATCTACCTTGACTAAGGCCCCTGTTCCAGTTGAAGAAAAACAGCCCCAAAGCATGATGTTGCCACCACCATGCTTCACTGTGGGTATGGTGTTCTTTTGGTGATGTGCAGTGTTGTTTTTGCGCCAAACATATCTTTTGGAATTATGACTAAAAAGTTCAATCTTGGTTTCATCAGACCATAACACATTTTCCCACATGCTTTTGGGAGACTTCAGATGTATTTTTGCAAAATTTAGCCAGGCTTGGATATTTTTCTTGGTAAGAAAGGGCTTGCCACTCTACCCCATAGCCCAGACATATGAAGAATACGGGAGATTGTTGTCACCAAACAGCCAGTACTTGTCAGATATTCCTGAAGCTCATTCAATGTTGCTGTAGGCCTCTTGGCAGCCTCCCTGACCAGTTTTCTTCTCATCTTTTAATCCATTCTGGAGGGACATCCAGTTCTTGGTAATGTCACTGTTGTGCCATATTTTCTCTACTTGATGATGTCTGTCTTCACGCCATCCCAAGGTATTTATAATGCCTTGGAAATTCTTTTGTACTCTTCTCCTGACTGATACATTTTAACAATGAGATCTCTCTGATGCTTTGGAAGCTCTCTGCGGACCATGGCTTTTGCTGTAGGATGCAACTAAGAAAATGTAAGGAAAGACCTACTAGAACAGTTACTTTATTTGGGGTTAATCAGAGGCTTTTTAAATGATCGCAGGTGTGCACTGACTCCTATTTAACATGAGTTTGAATGTGATTGCTTAATACTGAACACAGCTACATCCCCAGTTATAAGAGGGTGTGCACACTTATGCAACCACATTATTTTAGCTTGTTTTTGAGTTGTACAGTTTATAGTCACATTAAAGGTGGAAAAAGTTCTGAAATGATTTATCTTTGTCTCATTTTTTTATATCACAGAAACCTGACATTTTAACAGGGATGTGTAGACTTTTTTATATCCACTGTGTATATATATATATATATATATATATATATATATATATATATATATATATATATATATATATATAAAAGTGATCTGACACTTATGGGTAGGGGATGGATCAGCGGGTACCGCTGACTCGATGTCCGCAGGCACCTGGCGATCATGGGCAAACAAGGCAGATCGCCGTTCTGACAGGAAGGAAGGGATGGAGTTTGTGTCCCTGCAGGGAATACATTCCACCTCTTCCCCTAGTGAAAGCACCTTGCACAGTATAGTAAAACACTGGCTAGGCACACAGTTGTCCCTTTGATCGCCCCGGATGTTTAGCCCCTTCCCAGCCAGTGTCATTAGTACAGTGAAAGTGCATATTTGTAGCACTGATCACTGATCCCCAAAAAGTGTCAAAAGTGTCAATTAGTGTCAGAATGTCCGCGGCAATATCACAGTCCTGCTATAAGTCGCTGATCGCCACGCCATTACTAGTAAAAAAGTAAAAATTCTATAAATATATCTCATACTTTGTAGATGCTTTAACTTTTGCACAAACCAATCAATATACCCTTATTGGGATTTTATTTACCAAAAATATGTAGCAGAATAAATTTTGGCCTAAATTGATGAAGAAATTAGATTCTTTTAAATTTTTTTAGTTTAATCTCAGTTTATTGTATCAAAGCTGTAAGCAAGACAGTATTACATCATATAAAGAACAAAGAACATAAAAAAGGTAAATGTAAGGAGCAACATTTGTCTTGTTATGAGAATGTATAGCAATATATGAACAAATAAGTATTTAGAGGCGTAAAACGAAATATCGGTGTATAGGACGACCGCATCATAGGATGAAGATCGATGAGTATGCTGTATGTATGGATCACAAATGTGTGGAACACATCGTTGACACTTTTTCAGGGTATAAGCAAGAATCAAAGAGAAAGATATTATATATGGTGAGGTTGCATAGTGGAAAAGGAGAGAGAAAAAAAAAAACAGAAGAAAGAAACCTATGTACTCCTTCCAGTTCCAGAAGAGGTATGTGTGGGGTCTCCCGAGGCCCAGGTAAGGAATTCAGACGAGTATCAAAGCATAAACCATGAAGTCCAGGTCTGTCAAAATTGTTCTTCTGTACCTGCCTCCTGTGCCAATGGTCTTTCAAGGTCTCTGATACAGCCAACCTTAGTGGACCACTCCCCAAGAGAACATATGTTGGCTCACTTCCAATGGCGCGGGATGATTGTTTTAGCTTTGGATAAGAAAAGGTGAAGAACGTTTTTTTTTTTTTTTTATGGATTTGAAGGATTCAGGGAGTATCAACAGGAAAGCCACTTCATGTGATGCTTGGATAGAAGTCGCCATTAGTTTGCAGTAGAGGTCAAAGATATGCTGCCAAAAGCATCTGATAGGGGGGATTTTCTTTAAATGGTCAATCTTTTTTTTGTTTATAGCGCAAAAAATAGGTGATCAAATACCACCAAAAAAAAAGCTCTGTTTGTGGGCAAAAAAAGACATACATTTTATGTGGGTACAGCGTTGCATGGCTACACATTTTCCAGTTAAAGTAACGCAGTTCCGTATTGCAAAAAATGGCATGGTCATGAAGGGCATAAATCTTCTGGAGGTCAAGTGGTTAATCTATGTGCCTTCTGATATTTCGTAACACTATACCGTATGGACATTTGTTAATTATATTGTACATTGTTTGTACTTGGGCATTTTTTGCTTGTGCCTCTACTTTCCAAGAAAACAGAGAGATTTTTGTTCTAGGGATGTTCATTCAGTTTTCTAATCGTTGGTGGGGGTCAAATCAATGTTCATCTTTGACCACAGTGACCAGAAAATTTGAAAGAGCAGGATGGAATTTTTTTTCTCAAACAAATAATTTTCTAACAGTGAAAGTGGTTTGTATGCAGGGAAATACAATCATTCTAAAAAATTGAATGTTAAAGTGGTTGTAAACCCTTTACAACCACTTTTTACTACAGGCAAGCCTATAATAAGACTTACCTGTAGCTACACTGGATATCACCTTAACCTGCAGGGTTTAGGAGATATCCCTGTATTTGCACGTGCCAACATCATCGGCACATACGCACTTAAGCAAACTGAAGCAATGGCACGTATGTGCCGTTGCTTCAATTAGACTGGGGCATTACCGGGGGCTCCCGCGTGCACGCACGGGAGTGACGTCACCCAGAAGTAACCCCCTGTAGCGATGTCGGCCGCCGAAGCGGTGAACGAGGACCGCTGCGGGGGCTTCTATCTCAGGTAAGTAATTCATAATGAGCCTTATGCCTTTGCCCTGTATACACGACCGGTTTTGCCATCGGAATAAACTCTGAAGGTTTTTCTGACGGAGTTCTAACGGAATTCCGCTCAAGCTGTCTTGCATACACACGGTCACACCAAATTCCGACCGTCCAGAACGCGGTGACGTACAACACGTATGACGGAACTAGAAAAAAGGAAGTTCAATAGCCAGTAGCCAATAGCTTCCGTCTTGTACTTGCTTCAGAGCATGCGTTTTTTGTGTGCGTCGGAACAGCATACAGACGAGCGTTTTTTCCGATAGTAATTTGTTCCGTCGGAAAAATATAGAACAGGTCCGTATGAATGTTCGACAGAAAAAGTCAGATGGGGCATACACACGGTCGGAATATACGATGAAAAGCTCCCATCGGACGCTTTCTGTTGGAAATTCTGCTCGTTTTTTTGGGGGGATTTTTTATTTTAGGGTTTACAACCACTTTAAAAGTGAGTTAAATTTTTGAACGAAATTCATTCGCTCATCAGACATTTCATATGAATGTTTGTGCAATAATTCTTTAGATTGTTAGCTCCATGAGCAGGGCTCTCCTATTCCTTCTGTATTGAACTGTATTGTAATTGTACTGCTGTCCCCCTTTTTATTGTAAAGCGATGCGCAAACTGTTGGTGCTATAAAAATCCTGTATAATAATAATTCTCATTCGAAAAATCTACTAGTGTATGGCCAGCATTGCTCCATCTAAAATGAAAAACGCTAAGTTCTACTTTAATTCATCTGATTCTCCAGCTCTACATCAGCTCTGTCTCCCATGTCAGTGTGTCCTTGGCCTATGGAGGATAACTAGTGTCTTTGTAGTAGCCCTGCATGGTGCCAAGCTTGATTCATGCTTTCAGCTCCTTGTTGGCATGATGAAAAGAGTTAATGGCAATGAAAATGCTGCAGACGTTAGAAAACGTGCGTGTTTGGACTGGCTTGCTGGATTTCACACAGAAGGTCCACAAGGCGCAATGCAGATGCTGCTGGTGTCAAATGCAGCCAGCCTGTCATCTCCAACACATAAGAGGAATGTCTGAGTCATTTTAGGTTCCTGTGTGTCCCCTCCCCCCCAACGGCATGACAGCAGAATCTATCATTGGCATAGTACTGGGCTAGTCTCTGCACAGCTCAGAGCTTCAATTAACACAGCAATTTCCTTCATTTTCCTCGCTTTACAAGACAAGCTAGAGCTTTATAAAGGTCTAGGCAGCAAGGTCAGGGACGTGTGATTAATAAATGAACGGGAGCCACAGCCTGAATTACAAGGAAACGTATGCAGGAAGGGCCCTGCTGTCTAATTCATGGCTTTACGTGAGCTAGATCAAGCAGAACATGCAATGTAAGCTCAGATCATGGCAGGTACAAGGCCACCGAAGGGTGTCCTCGCTGCCGTCCTCGCTTGTCCTCCCTGCCTTCCTCGCTTGTCTTTGCCTTCATGTACTGTAGCAACAGGACGCGACGGGCGAATGGTAAGACGGGCAGCTGTCACTGTGACACAGATTGCTATTGGCTGCGCGTTTATTAGCTGGTGCTCTTAAATACTGTGCCACAGAAAAAAAATGGATTAAGGGGTTTTACACAGCTCTGCGCTTCGGAAAGAGGGAAAATCCTGTTGATGCAGCTGCTGCCCCCTGATCACAAACACGCCGAGTCTGCTGGAGCTTCCCTGCTGGCTGTTCGGCGGGCTGACTCTGCATCTGATGAGGAGTGTAGAAGAAAATAATTCTCACGTTATATCTTTTGTCTGTCTAGCTGGGTCAGGATAGCCAATCAGAGCTCAGGAAGCTCATAAAAAGACTCTTTCTTGGCCACTCTTTTTGGATACTCCAGCCAAGGTTGCCAACTGCCAGAAAATTTACTGACAGTTCGTAAAAATCTGTGATTTTTTTTACAACTGCCAGTAAATATCAGGGGCTGATAATTTCATGCTGTGTTAACTTCTTAAGTGTAAATCAAGCAAATTACTTTGTTATAGGTATTGTCAGTGTTTCTATATCATGTTTATACTGTTCAATAGACATGTGCATTCGTTTTCGTAAGAATGCATTTTCGTCCGAATTTTGGATATTTTCGTTAGACGAACGTGCAGTATCCGAAAACCGAAAGATCCAACATAAACAAATGCTTTATTTTAGTTTTCGTTGTGACAACAGTTCGATATAGATAGGAGATTCAACATGACGCTGACAATAGCGATCTGTGTCCATCGAACCTGTGGTCGAATGTTTCTAACCTTAGCTCTATTAGTCCAAGATTATTCTACATAGAGAGAAATGATTCGACATAGAGAGAAAAGATTTGGCATAGAGAGAAAAGATTTGACATTATAGAGACAATAGCAAAAAAGGTTGAATGTGCCTAACCTAACTCTATTAGTCCAAGATTATTCTACATAGAGAGAAAAGATTCAACATAGAGAGAAAAGATTCAACATAGAGAGAAAAGATTTGACGAAGCAGTCGCTGCGAGCGGACATTTATGGTCAAATGCTCTGCCCATAGGCTATAGAAGAATTCTAATGTTGGTTGACTAGTAATAATAATTAATAAATATATTTATTACTAGTGTCATACAACATTAGAATTCTACTATAGCTTGTAGGCGGAACATTTGACCGCAAATGTACGATTGCGGCGTCGTAAAGTTTAACTGCTCCGTCAAATCTTCTTAGAACATTCGACAGACACCATAAGCCTTCAATGACACATTTAACCTCAATTATTTAGGATTTTCATACGAATGCATTTTTTAACAAAACGAAATAAATAAAAACGAATTTCGGGAGTAACTAAATAAATGTATTTTTCGTATGAAAATGAAATTGCGAAACAAAATATTTCAGTGTGCACATGTCTACTGTTCAAGTATTCACTGTGTTAGTTTTCAATAGGAGTTCTGTAATTTCTCAGGTTGCCAGTAAAAAATGTGCTCCGCCAGTAAATTTTCCATGTTTTGTCAGTAAAAAATGCCTCCAGCCAGGACCAGCACATCCTGGACAATTTAACTGTAATGCCCCGTACACACGGTCGGATTTTCCAATGGAAAATGTTCGATGGGAGCTTTTTGTCGGAAATTCCGATGTGTGTAGGCTCCATCGGACATTTTCCATTGGAATTTCCGTCACACAAAATTTGAGTTGATTCTCAAATTTTCCGACAACAAAATCCGTTTCCGGAAATTCCGATTGTGTGCACACAATTCCGACGCACAAAGTTCCACGCATGCTCGGAATCAAGCAGAAGAGCCGCACTTAATTTTTCTTGGCTCGTTGTACGTGTTGTACGTCACCACGTTCTTGACGTTCGCAATTTCCGTCCAACTTTGTGTGACCGTGTGTATGCAAGACAAGTTTGAGCCAACATCCGTCAGAAAAAAAAAACATGGATTTTGTTGTCGGAATGTCCGATCAATGTCCGATCGTGTGTATGGGGCATAACTGTAATTTTAACTACCGGTAGTTCTAGTTTCAACTTCAACTTTTAAAATTGAAATATCTAACAGTAGTTTAGAGAGAATTTAGGACTGATCTAATAGAAATGTAGCGTAACCCCCCCTAAGGAGCGGCAAGTAGATTGGGATCCCCCCCATCCTTCACAGCCAGGCACACCGAATTTTCACAGGTATGCCAAGTCAGAGAACAATCCAGTGCTTTGTTTTGTTTTTTTTTATTAACCGCTTGCCGACCAGCTCACGCACATTTATGTCGGCAAGTTGGCCTGTTCCCGCAAAATCGACGTATGGGTACGTTGGCTCCTTTAAGAGCCATAGCAGGCGTGCGCACGCACACTTGCTGCACGGCAGGGGACCCGATGGGCGTGGCCGGCGGCCACCTGCGATTGTGGGCACGAGAGCCAGAACGGGAATCTGTGTGTATGTAAACACACAAATCCCCATTCTGACAGGGGAGGAGAGACAGATCTGCTGCTCCTAGTAATTAGGAACAGCGATCGTTCTCTTCCTCCAGTCAGTCCCATCCCCCACAGTTAGAAACACTCATGTGGAAACACATTTAACCCTTGATCGCCCCTAGTGTTAACCCCTTCCCTGACAGTGACATTCATACAGTAATCAATGGCTATTTTTAGCTCTGATCGCTGTATAAATGTCACTGGTCCCAAAAAAGTGTTAAAAGTGTCCGATCTGCCCGCCGCAATGTGGCAGTCCTCCTAAAAATCGCTGATCATCGCTATTACTAGTAAAAAAAAAAAAAGTATAATAAAAATGCCATAAATCTATCCGCTATTTTGTAGACGCTATAACTTTTGCGCAAACCAAACAATATGCGCTTATTGTGATTTTTTTACCAAAAATATGTAGAAGAATATATATTGGCCTAACCTGATGAAGACATTTTTTTTTATTATAATTTTTTTGGATATTTATTATAGCAAAAAGTAAAAAATATTGTTTTTTATTTATTTATTTTTTAATTTAAATTCAGAGCGCAGTATAACAGCAGCTGACAGGCATTCAGGAGGAGCTAATTTTACTTTTATTTTTATTTATTTTTTTCCAAATGACAATTTTACATTGTGGGACCGCAACTGCAAGCCTGAGATGTCAGTTTTTTTTCCTTCAACCGAAAAAAAAAAACTAGTAGTGTATACGAGGCTTTAGACTGCCCACACTGGTTTGAAGTGTATACACTTTTTTTTAATCAAAGCTTTTATGCCTACAACAGCATAGACTAAAAGAAAGAAACATGGATTTAGAACCTATTGTCTTAGCACTTTAGGCAGTTTGGTTCCAGCAGGACCTAATGAGGTCAGATATTTGATAGTCAGATTCCAAAGCTGCTGATAGGCCCTGATAGTTGTCATGTGTGGTATCTTTATAATTATGACACTTTCTATAAAAAAAATGCTGAATTTTCACTTTCAGCACTGATCAATAATCGCCATAGGCAGACACAGTGACATTCTGACCCTATGACAAAATTATGAAATTTGTGTGACAGATCTGCCTGGGGTGTCAGATGATATTACTGTATATGTTTGCTATAGAAAACCAATGAAGACACTGTCAAGCATGACTGCACATATAGTCTATAGATGTGAGATATGTTTGATTATTACTTCACATCAAAAGCTCTAACAGAGGTGGGGAAATGTGGGATCTAAAATGCAGCTTACAATGCAATAACATGTTTGTGTATACCCCAATACCAACTGTGTGCAACACCCAATAATGTGTGTGTGTGTGTGTGTGTAGACTCCCAATACAAACTCATTCCAGTACCCAATAATGTGTATGTGTAGACCACCAATATCAACTCAGTGCAACACCCAATAACATTATACCTCCCAACTTTTTGAGATGGGAATGATTGACACCTATCAGCAAAAGTGTGCAGGCATAGGACACACCTTGTCACGCCCCTTAAAAGGAGAATTGTACAAATAAACAAGATTGGTTAAACCCACAAGGGCTTTTTTACCACTACTATTCCTTTTATATCGGCTTTTGGAATTTACAAATGCAGCAATTTAGAAATCAGATGAAATGCTTAGCATTGGAAAACACTTTCTGATAGATAAAAAGTGCATTTTATATACAATTATATAGATCAGACCAAAAATGAGAGACAAATGAGTTGCAATTCAGGGATAGTTGGGAGCTATGCCCAATAATGTGTGCGTGTGTAGACTTCTAATACAAACTAATTCCAGTACCCAATAATGTGTGTGTATAGATCCCAACAAAACCTCAGTGTCAGTGGCGGCTGGTGCTCAAATTTTTTGGGGGGGCGCAAAACAAACAGCCTCACTGTGCCATCAAACGCTGCCACTGTGCCCCAAACGCTGCCACTGTGCCCATTAAATGCTGCCACTGTGCCCATCTAACGCTGCCACTGTGCCCATTAAATGCTGCCACTGTGCCCATTAAATGCTGCCACTGTGCCCATCAAATGCTGCCACTGTGCCCAAACGCTGCCACTGTGCCCATTAAATGCTGCCACTGTGCCCATCAAACACTGCCACTGTGCCCATTAAATGCTGCCACTGTGCCCATCAAACGCTGCCACTGTGCCCATCAAACGCTGCCACTGTGCCCATTAAATGCTGCTACTGTGCCCATTAAATGCTGCCACTGTGCCCATTAAATGCTGCCACTGTGCCCATCAAACGCTGCCACTGTGCCCATTAAATGCTGCTACTGTGCCCATTAAATGCTGCCACTGTGCCCATCTAACGCTGCCACTGTGCCCATCTAACGCTGCCACTGTGCCCATCTAACGCTACCACCATGCCCCAAGTGATGCCACTGTGCCCATCTAACACTGCCACGGTGCCCATCTAACGCTGTCACTGTGCCCATCTAACGCTGTCACTGTGCCCATTAAATGCTGCCAATGTGCCGGCACTTACCTTGTCAGGCGGCGAGCGGTGGCTCCTCATCGACCCGACATCTTCTCCAGCGCTCCTCCTGTCTTCTGCAGTGATTTGACGCCTAGGCGTCCAATCACAGCGCCTGTGACTTCAGCCAATCAGGGGACCGGTAACACAGACCGGCAACCTGATTGGCTGAGAGGCGGGTCTGTGTTAGGGAAGCGATGTATTCGCTTCCCTAACACAATACTGTGTAAGCAGCGAACGCAAAGCATTGCACCCGCTGTTTACACTTATGGAAGCCTATTAGAGCACACCGCTCTAATCAGGTCCCCTATTAGAGCTTACAGCTCTAATAGGGCGCTTCCAGAAACACCCCCCCGCTGTAATTCAGATCCCCGGCACCCGACAAGGGGCCGGACACCTGAATAGGGGGCGGCGGCGGTGACAATAGATAGATTCATGCAATGCATGAATCTATCTATTGGTGATAGAGCGGTGCAGGAGAGAGGGGGGCGGCGCTCCTGCGCCCTCTATGCACGCACCGCCACTGCTCAGTGTGGAACTTAAAAATGTGTGTGTGACTGTGTATGTCTGTAGACCCCCAACACCAACTCAGTAAAGCCCATAATAATGTGTTTGTGTAGATCCAAACACCAACTCAGTGCAGCACCCAACAATGTTTGTGTAGACCCGCAAAATCCAACTCATTGCAGCCTCCAATGATGTGTGTGTGTATAGACTTCCAATACTAACTCAGTGCAGCTTCCAATAATGTGTGTGCTTAGTTCCCAATTGTCCCTCATTTTGAGACAATTTCCCTCTGCCCCTGGTCCAGCCTCAGTTGTCCATCTTTTTGGTCTAAGGCCCCTTTCACACTTGTGCGACTTAAAAGTCGCGCAATTTTGCAGCGATTCGCGGACGCGATTTTTGCAGCGATTTTGCTACGATTTCAAGAAATGCCTGTGTAAGTGGCATCAAAATCGGACCAAATTAGTGCAGGGACTACTTTAAAGTCGAAACTGCAAAGTAGCTGCAAAGTAGCATGACAAGTTGTTCCCCATGATTTCCAATGACAGCCATTCATATTAGTACGACTTCAAGTCGTTTTAACTTCAAAGTAGTCCCTGCACTACTTTGGTCCAATTTTGATGGCACTTACACAGGCATTCCTTTAAATCGCGGCAAAATCGCGTCAAAAATCGTGGCAAAATCGCGTAAAAAATCGTGGCAAAATCACAGTAAAATAGCGCGACTTTGAAGTCGCACAAGTGTGAAAGGGGCCTAATGCAGGCTTTCACAACCTTTTCAATACAGAGAAGCTTATAAAATAACTATCCGGTCGCAAGGAACCCCTGCTAAAAATTACTATATCTACAACTCATGATACATTATTGTGATGGTCAGTGCGAAGAATGCGCCTTACACTTGTGGTCATTGGGAAGAATTACCCTCTTTCAGATAGCTAAAAAGATAATTGGTGTCAGTGGAAACTTATTTGAGAGGCAAGAGTTGGTCATTGGGGCACAGTGGTGTAGTGGTTAGCACTCTTGCCTAGCAGTGAAAAGGGTTGCTGGTTCAAATCCCAACCAGGACACTACCTGCCTGGAGTTTGCATGTTCTCCCTGTGCCTGCATGGGTTTCCTCCGGGTACGTCAGTTTCCTCCCACACTCCAAAGACATGCTTGTAGGTTAATTGGCTTCTGTCCAAAATTGGCTCTAGTATATGAATGGGGACCTTGGATTGTGGGCTCCTTGAGGTTAGGGACCGATGTGAGTGTGCAATGTATAGGGATAGGGACAATTGTAGACACGCACTCACACTCACTCAAGTTGAACTGGATAGACTGGTGTCTTTATTCAACCTTACTAACTATGTAACCCCTAGCAACCTTTGGAGGAACCCTGGTCTAATCTGTACATCTCTATACAAAATGTACTCATCTACTACTAAAAGTGTTATGCTGCAATAATCTTTTTATCTAATAAATGGACAATATTATCTGAGGCTCCATCTCCCTTGATATCAGCTGGGCATAGGTTTACAGCTGACTTGTGAGTACAGACCCCTTGTTCAGTACCTTTCTCTCCCTTCTAAAGCCCCATACACACGGTCGGATTTTTGCATGGATTCTGTCCGAACGGACAATGTTGTTGAAAAATCAGACCGTGTGTAGGCACCATCGGACAGTGTACGTCGGATTGTCCGACGGACAAAGTCCTATCTCCTGCTGGATAGATTTTCCGACAACACGGTCCGATCACACCAAATCCGATCGTGTGTACAGTTGTCCGACGGACAAAGTGCTACGCATGCTCAGATCACATTACAAGACCAAAGCTATTGGCTACTAGCCTCTACGTAGTCCCGTCGTAGGCAACAAACGTCACCACGTTCAGAATGATCGGATTTTCCGACAACTTTGTCCGACCGTGTGTACGCAAAACCAACATCGGACAAAGTATGACGGACATGATCCGACGGACCTGGTCCTCGGATAATCCGAGCGTGTGTATGGGGCTTTAGGATAGTAGGTTCCACTAATGCCCCGTACACAAGATTGGAAATTCGGCCAGCAAAAGACCGATGAGAGCTTTTTCTCGGAAAATGCGACCGTGTGTATGCTTCACCTGTCTTTTGCTGGCGGAATTCCAACCAGCAAAAGATTGAGAGCATGTTCTCTATTTTTTGGTCGGGAAAAGTTCCTATCCGAAAATGCGATAGTCTGTATGCAATTTGGACACGCAAAAAAATCACGCATGCTCGGAAACAATTTCACGCATGCTCGGAAGCACTGTCAATGAAATCCAATGACCCAGGTGCCGGCTCTATGGACGCCGAATGAATGACGCGGGAGCGCGCCCGCAAGGTAACACCCTCAGGAGAGCGATTATCCTAGGGGGTTATCTAATGCAGGGAGGAGCCGCGAGAGCTGCTGAGGGACCCCAGAAGAGGATGTTCAGGGCCACTCTGTGCAAAACGAGCTGCATAGTGGAGGTAAGTATAACATGTTTTATTATTTAAAAAACAAAAAAAAACAAAGCTTTAGTATCACTTTAAGCCAGTGTGCATGGAGCCTAACAGACATTCTCTGTGCATTTATATCCATAGTTTACCCTTGCACCCATAGGTGTGCACAGCCTATTGCATTAGGGTGTGCACCCCAAAGTTTAAACACATATGCGTGTGTGTGCATGTGTATATATACTGACAGTGTCAGTACAGCAGTGGATGGTGTCAAAAGGGCAGAGATTGTTGTCAGTAGGGCAATGGACAGTGTCAGTTTTTATTTAAATTATTTTATTTTTTATTATTTCTTACAATTGTATTTTAATTATTTTTTTTACAATTATTTAGGAGAAAAAAAAAGAACAAATGTTTTTCATTTGGTGAAATATCGGGGGTCTAAACAGGGGAAATATGAGCTACACGGGGTGATTAGGGTGTGCCCAGGCACACCTGACAGACCATATGCGCACGCCTATGCTTGCACCCAATTCCTGATGAGTGGTTAAGGGCCATGAAACGCGTAGAGTTTCCCAGGGTGCCTTGACAAGTCTGACAGACCATCTATTTTTCTAAATGATTTGGCCCATGTTCATATATATATATATATATATATATATATATATATATATATATATATATATATATGAAACGTCAAAAAGGGATTGCTGCACAAAAATGTTTTAATGAAAAATGTAATCAAAACATCCAAAATATCATCATCGTACGATGATGGCCTATATATTTTGGATGTTTTGATTACATTTTTCATTAAAACATTTTTGTGCAGCAATCCTTTTTGTCATTTCCTATAATAAAAGCCTTTGGGAGGGCTTG
>CM053026.1:85447491-85486630 GCA_028564925.1 Lithobates sylvaticus
CTTCACTTCCTGTCTGGTCATTACTGCAAATGAGGAAAATACCCTTTGAAAATCCAGATTGTTATATTTGGTTAAATCCGATATAAGCACAACAGATAGAC
Organism: Lithobates sylvaticus; assembly: GCA_028564925.1. Lineage (NCBI taxonomy): Eukaryota > Metazoa > Chordata > Amphibia > Anura > Ranidae > Lithobates > Lithobates sylvaticus. The sequence continues at coordinate 85,447,593 of CM053026.1, forward strand.
TAATGCCGTGTACACACGGTCGGAATTTCCGATGGAAACAGTCTGATGGGAGCTTTTCATCAGATTTTCCGACCGTGTGTACGCGGCATAACATTTCCAAATTTCATGGGTGTACTGTACTGTATATCTTTGAACTCTATAGTCTTCATTGTTTCTACAGGCGGTCCCTGGGTTACAAACAAGATAAGGACTGTAGGCTTGTTCTTACGTTGAATCTGTTTGTAATTTGGAACAGGTATATTTTTTAAGTGTAGCTCCATCCAAAAAATCTATTCTTAAGCTTTTTGGATAACATAGAGAAGGGTTATCACCCCTGTAACATTTGTTTTTGCTGTCTGTGCCACTGTTCAGAAGATTTCACCTCACTTTCTGTCCCAATGACAATTGGATTTTGAAAATGTTGGGTTATTAGGGAAACAAGGATTGGTGATGAAGCATCAGTGGAGGTACCTTTTTCCCATATTAACTCTTACAGGAGTGAATTTTCCTTCCTAGGGGTAGATTTCCTCTCACTTCCTGTTGTCTCCCTCCATTTGTAAGTAGGAGTCGTTTGTAAGTCCGATGTTTGTAAGTAGGGGACCGCCTGTACTTGTCACCTTGATAAAAGGGACCACCAAAACGTTGACAAATTTGTTCTGCTTATAGGGACTTCAAGCCCAACTCCAGGCAGAGAAAAAGTTTTCCCATGCAATGGGGCTGTGCTTGCATTGCACGGGTCAACTGCTTGTTTTGTCTAGGGGTGAGGTGAAAGCTTATACACACCCAAGCCTTTGTTCTCCCAGAAAATGGCGTTCACCCATGGTCCAGCAGTGGACTGTTCCTGGTCTATGGAGCCTGCTCTGGGCTTGATGATGTCAGGAGCAGTCCACAATTCAAGGCTGCTGGAGCAAGTGGGTGCCAGACTGGTCTTGTGCTGGGAGGATCGAAGGATTAGGTAAGTAAATCTCCTCTCTTCCCTAGACAAACAAGCAGCTGCCCCGTGCAGTGTGGGCACAGCCCCACTGCATGGGAAAACTTTTTTTTTGCCCAGATTTGGGCTTTCAATAAAGCAATAAAACCTGACACAACCTCTACCTCCTCACCAATCGACCCAAAAGTGAAGAAGATGCTGGCTTTAGATGCAGTCTAAATGTACTTTGAATGCAGCCAGTGTAAACACCTTGTCTAAATATCAGCCTGTTGTCAAATGCACGACGAGTCAATCATACATGTGCTGATACTAGAGTTATGGTTCATAATTGTGCTACTGCTCTGGTGTTCGTGACCAAGTCCTGATACTGCTGCAGGGGAGGTTTCAGGACCTGGGTGTGCCGTCTGGCAGGCACATGTGGACCACAAAGCATATATTGTGGACCACAAAGCACATATTTACAATTATTTTGTTGAATAAAACAGTTACCATTCCTTTATTTTATTGTGAATTCAACTTTCTGCCTAGGCTTATGCTTTAAAAGCACTGGTATGTATCTGAGGTTATTGCTCGAAGCTGTTCAAATTTCTAAGGAAAGTCTTGAAAACAATATTGATTTGGTGGATTTCCAGGGCTGTGCTATGTCTGCATTACTCACTCATTAATAGAAAGCAATGACTATTTCTAACTCGTCATATCCTCATAGTTATTCGCTAAAAGTGCACACCGTTGGAGCAGGACCTAGTTCTAAAGTATTATTAATGACTGGTTGAAAAATGCACTCTGGGTGATTTCCTAGATTTCCTCAGTTGGCTGGGGTTGTCTAGAGCTTTCCAGGTACAATATGAGAATTCACCACCTATGATCTTGTGAATCAAGGTATTTGAATAACTGCCTGTGACCAAAAAAGCAAGAAACATGAATTAAATACATTTTCCAATTTTATTAGGAAAAGGGGATACTGAACAGTCACTTAAACATTGACTGCTGAGGTGAAAAGGGTTCTTTTGGAGGGGGACCACCAAAGTAGAGAGGTTATAAAGGCCACCTGACCACTAATGTAGTGGAGCATTTTTCCACCAATACATAGGGGACTTTTTATGGAGTGGGGGAAATAAAAGGACACCTAATTTCTTGCAGGGTGGCCAATATGGATTGTATCCTGAGAGTTTTCTCTTGTGTGAGACATGAAGGAACTCATGGTTGTAGAGCCTCACTAGAGGTTGACTGGAAGGAGATTAGTTGAAAAAGAAGAATGACTGCACATCCAAAGGTTCCAAAATGCCTTTATTGAAAATCACTGTGATAAAACAAGGGACACCAGAGTTCAGTCACGTAGATGTGTTTCACACATACAACTTGTGCTTAATCATTACCCTAATGACTAAGCACAAGTTGTATGTGTAAAACGTGTCTACGTGACTGAACTCTGGTGTCCCTGGTGTTATCACGTGATTTTCAATAAAGGCATTTCAGAACTTCTGGATGTGCAGCCATTCTTCTTTTTCAAGTATCCTACAGAGCCGGATCAGGGCTAGCACTCCTTCTTAGTTCCATTTGGGTCATCATGTAGAACTACTGGCACATACAGAGTAGAACTACTGGCACATACAGTTCTGTGTGACCTGGAAAAAAGGATCAATAGGGAGGGGGTATGTAGACAGTGCATCTGCAACTGCTGCTAGAGTGCTGGCAGGGGATGGAGCCCGTCCTGGCTCCTACAAAGGTTCAAGAAAGGAAGGGAGACCCCCTGGAAGGCGCACATCGATGGTGTCCTGCTGCAGTGAATGGGTGGAGTGGCAACCTCAGCCTGGACTCTGATCAGTCCACGCCACCAATGCGTTTCACTCCACTGAGATTGCCACTCCATCCATTCACTTCAGCAGGACACCATAGATGTGAGACTTCCAGGGGTCACCTGTCCTTCCTTGAACATACAGTTGGGTACCTGTTTATGCTGTGATTCAGACTACTAAGACTTGTAGTTCCTTAAAGCTGTGCACTGCTATCTGGACACCAAGACGCCCTTTTTTTTCCCTCTGTGGTCTCTTTGATGCCTATGCCAGTGTGGACCCGAAGCTGCAGCCAGTTTGCTGCCTAATTTTCTCTGTGCCAATCTGAACTCCTCAATCTCTGATTTCTTGCTGCTTCCTGGGCCTGAAGTGGTGACCAGGTCACACTGGACCTCCACCTCTCCCAGGACCCATCCATCCCCCTTTTCAAAGGACTCTGCAAGCCCTCTACTCTGTGGATCATCCTACCTGTCTCTCCCTCGGCAGAGTCAACCTGCCCAGGACTGTTGGATGCCTACAGTGTGAATCCTTTAACCCTTGTGTCGTGCCCCTTGATTATGCTACAGTGCTGTGCCATGACCCTGCTGCTTGTTTTTTTCTGTGCCCATGATTGCTGCTCTGTGATTTGCTGCCCTGGTATTTCTGCCCTGTGTCCTTGTGATCCTGGGCATAATATTTGCTACACCATAGTGTTGCATACCCATTGCCATACTGTCTGTCTCTTCCTGTATCCTGAATTGTTACCACTGGACTCACCCCTTGTTGCTGCACCCTATTTTCCTCTAACGCCTGTTGTGTCTTCCTGGCTGTACCACAAGATTATACTGCCCACCTCCTGTGTACCCCAAATAAACACCAGACACATTTGGCCCTGCATTATTCACTTCTGTGTGCTCTGTCTATGCATTCCTACTTCATCACAGCCCATAAGCCCAAACTCACATGAACATCTCCTTCCTACATTTAAAAAAGCAACTCCGACACTGCTGGAGCTCTCAGATCTGCTTGGCTGATTTTGGTGACGCATCATTTTGGCTTTGAAAGTCCCTTGAAACAGGTACAGCTTAAGTTTTTATGAGAGTTATTTTTTAACACACATTTTTAAGAAAAAAGGAATTTAAATAATGACATCCGTTAATGTAAGTTTTGAGGACTTGTGTTGATTAGTCTCTAATTTCCACATCCACTTCTTCTATTCCAACAGCATGTTTATATCGTGGGAGAAAAAATAGACTGGGAATAAAAAAACTATTTGAGAAAGCACATAAACAAAGCAATTACAGCTAAGACTGAGTCAAGACATCACTGCAGGAACCCTGCTACTGACTGCTGGAATGGTGGTGATTCCAGGTAACATGGACAAAGACAACATTCTTTTTAAATATGCAATTTAATTTTACTGTATGAAATTATTGAACAGGTTAATAGGGAAAGCAAGAAAGAAGGATAGAAGAGAAGGGAAAAAAGAAGGGGTGAAATAAGTATGGAAAGGAAGGAAAGAAGGAAGAAATATGGGAGGGAACGAAGGAAGAAAGAAACTTGGGAAGGAAGGAAGAAAGATATAAGGGAAGGAAGGAAGGAAGAAAGAAATAAGGGAAGTAAGGAAGGAAGAAAAAAAATATGGGTGGGAAGGAAGGAAGAAAGAAAGAAAGAAATATGGGAAGGATGGAAGAAGGATAGGAAGGAAGAAAGAAAGGAAAGAGAGAAAATAAAGAAAGATAGGAAGGAAGATAAGAAAGAAAGGAAAAAAGAGAAAAGAAAGAAAGATGTGAAGGAAGGAAGAAATTAAAAAAAGATGGGAAGGAAGGAAGAAAGGAAAGAGAGAAAAGAAAGAAAGATAGGAAAGAAGGAAGGAAGGAAGAAAGGAAAGAAAGAGAAAAGAAAGAAAGATGGGAAGGAAGGAAGTTAGGAAGAAATGAAAAAAAAGATGGAAAGGAAGGAAGGAAGGAAAGAAAGATGGGAAGGAAAGAAAGAAAGAAATAAAGAAGGGGTGGAAAAAGAGAAAAGGGGAGGGAGTGAGGACGAAGGAAGGAAGAAAAGAAGGGAGGGAAAGAGGGAAGGAACGAAGGATGCAGGGAATGAAGAAATAAGGAAAAAATATGGAAGGGAAGGAAGAAAGGAAGAAGAAAAAGGAAGAAGAAAAAGGAAGAAAAAAAAGGGAAGCAAGGAGGGAGTGAAAAAGAAGGAAGAAAAGAAGGAAGGAAAGAGGAAAGGAAAGATGGATGTAGAGAGGGAAGAAATAAGGGTAGGGATGAAGAAAGAAAAAAGTTAAGGAAAGAAGGAAAAAAGAAGGACGTAAGAAAAAGGGAAGGATGAAGGAAATGAAGAAACAGATTACTGGAAGTTTGGCAATATTGCTAAAACAGAAATCCTCTGTAAAGAGCATAAAAACACAGATTTGATATATAATTTTTGGCCAGAGCCTTTAAGAAATGGAGGAAGAAAGAAGAAATGTAAGGAGGGTGGAAGATGAGAATAGAGGAAAAAAATAAAGGAAGCAAGAAAAGAAACAAGAAAGAAGGGAGGGAAGAAAAGGAAGAAGGAAAGGAGGGAGGGTAGGATATAAGAAACAAGGGAAGTAATCTAGGGAGTGATAGAAAAAACTAGGGAGAATACATTCAAGTAGCATGGGCAGGTCTAGATATTACAGTTACCATTATTGCCTATTTAGAAAAATCCAACCCACATACAACAAAGGCGGTCGTCTATACTGTATCCAGGTATTAGCCTTACCTTATTAAATCAAATATATGCTGAACATTTTTTCAGCAGGCTGCATATGTAGTGTCTCCTTGCCATGAAAGGTGACTTTCTTTCACACAGAGTCTAGACATGTGCTCATCATATCTTATTTTAGGATATTATGAACATTTGATATTTTCCCGAAAATAGATACCTTCCTAAAAATATTTTCAACTATGCAAAAATAATCATATTATTTGGCTGTATATAATTTCGCTGACATATTTTGTTCCTCATTTCAAATTGAAACATAATTTTCTTCAGTTTGCACAATAATTTTCACCATATCTTCATGAAGTCATAGCATAGAAAAGTGATTTGTTTTAAGTGGACCTGTAATTTAGAGCTGACTTGAAACATACAAGAGGAATTAGATCGCTTGTCAACCAAAGTGGATCCTTACACAGGTAATAAGAGAGCTGAAACTCTTAATGCAGAAGAAGGAGCAACTCAGCTGGGTGACTGGGTTCATATAAATTAAGTTCTGACAGTAAAATCACTTTTTTTGATGGACTGAATTTGAGACTAAAAGTAAATCATACCTCTGACTCATTCAGCTGCATGTGTATATTTCAGCTTGAGTTGTTGAGCTCTGTATACAGCACAATTTTCATTTTTTTCTTTTAAAGTGTTTTTTTTTTCTTGTTACAAACAATACTTTCCTGCTCTGTACAGTTATTTTGCAGAGAGCAGCCCAGATCCTCTTCTCTGGTCCCTTGCCGGCGCTCCTGGCCCCTCCCTTCTGCCGAGTGCCCCCATAGCAAGCATCTTACTATGGGAGGACACGAGCCAAGCTGCTGCACTGTGTATCCATTCAGACACGGAGACGCGGTTTGGTTCCATCCCCTCTATCTCCTAATTTGTTCACTGACTTTGATTAACAGAAGCGGGAGCCAATGGCACCCCACTGCTGTCTCAGCCAATGAGGAGAGAGAGTCCCGGACAGCCAAGGGGCTTCTGCACACAAAAGGTGTTTTATCTTAATGCATAGAATGCATTAAGATAAAAAAAAAAACTTCTGCCTTTAGAACCACTTTAAGCAAATCAAATAAGGATAGCCAAGGAAACGTGAAAATTTGTAAAAAACATCACCTATTGGCAGAAATCAGGATACAAATCACATCTCACAACAATTCTGAGTCTTTATTGCTGACCCAACAACGTCCATAGTTCTAAACAATTGACCATTAGTCTGGTCTTTTCTCAGTAATGTTCTCTTAAAACAAATTCAAGTTTTATTCTTTATTTTTAGGATAGTGGGTGGAACCATGAAATACACGTCTTATGCCCCTGGATTTAGAATGACTGGTTTATTACACAGATGCAGCCCAATATTGTAAAGCATTTTTTTTACAGTCTGCATACAGCTGGTTTGTCGGCCATTATTTTATTTTTTTTTCTCATTTAAAATGTATTAAAGATAAACAATAGAAAACATACGTACAAAGTATACGTTGTGTATAAGGAGTTTTGCATATACAGGTCCTTCTCAAAAAATTTGCATATTGTGATAAAGTTCATTATTTTCTGTAATGTACTGATAAACATTAGACTTTTATATATTTTAGATTTATTACACACAACTGAAGTAGTTCAAGCCTTTTCTTGTTTTAATATTGATGATTTTGGCATACAGCTCATGAAAACCCAAAATTCCTATCTCAAAAAAATAGCATATCATGAAAAGGTTCTCTAAACGAGCTATTAACCTAATCATCTTAATCAACTAATTAACTCTAAACACCTGCAAAAGATTCCTGAGACTTTTAAAAACTCCCAGCCTGGTTCATTACTCAAAACCGCAATCCTGGGTAAGACTGCCGACCTGACTGCTGTCCAGAAGGCCATCATTGACACCCTCAAGCAAGAGGGTAAGACACAGAAAGAAATTTCTGAACGAATAGGCTGTTCCCAGAGTGCTGTATCAAGGCACCTCAGTGGGAAGTCTGTGGGAAGGAAAAAGTGTGGCAGAAAACGCTGCACAACGAGAAGAGGTGACCGGACCCTGAGGAAGATTGTGGAGAAGGACCGATTCCAGACCTTGGAGGACCTGCGGAAGCAGTGGACTGAGTCTGGAGTAGAAACATCCAGAGCCACCGTGAACAGGCGTGTGCAGGAAATGGGCTACAGGTGCCGCATTCCCCAGGTCAAGCCACTTTTGAACCAGAAACAGCGGCAGAAGTGCCTGACCTGGGCTACAGAGAAGCAGCATCCGCTTGGAAAAAGACCATCGGCCTTCAGGAAAAAACTCAAGACCTACCTCTTCTAAAAAGGAATCAACAAATGGCGGATCAAGCACCTCGAGGCGATTCAGTTCGCAGTTGCAGCGCTATACAAATCATTCATTCATTCATTCAGCACTGGACTGTTGCTCAGTGGTCCAAAGTACTTTTTTCGGATGAAAGCAAATTTTGCATGTCATTCGGAAATCAAGGTGCCAGAGTCTGGAGGAAGACTGGGGAGAGGGAAATGCCAAAATGCCTGAAGTCCAGTGTCAAGTACCCACAGTCAGTGATGGTCTGGGGTGCCATGTCGGCTGCTGGTGTTGGTCCACTGTGTTTTATCAAGGGCAGGGTCAATGCAGCTAGCTATCAGGAGATTTTGGAGCACTTAATGCTTCCATCTGCTGAAAAGCTTTATGGAGATGAAGATTTCATTTTTCAGCACGACCTGGCACCTGCTCACAGTGCCAAAACCACTGGTAAATGGTTTACTGACCATGGTATTACTGTGCTCAATTGGCCTGCCAACTCTCCTGACCTGAACCCCATAGAGAATCTGTGGGATATTGGGAAGAGAAAGTTGAGAGACGCAAGACCCAACACTCTGGATGAGCTTAAGGCCGCTATGGAAGCATCCTGGGCCTCCATAACACCTCAGCAGTGCCACAGGCTGATTGCCTCCATGACACGCCGCATTGAAGCAGTCATTTCTGCAAAAGGATTCCCGACCAAGTATTGAGTGTATAACTGAACATAATTATTTGAAGGTTGACATTTTTTGTATTAAAAACACTTTTCTTTTATTGGTCGGATGAAATATGCTAATTTTTTGAGATAGGAATTTGGGGTTTTCATGAGCTGTATGCCAAAATCATCAATATTAAAACAAGAAAAGGCTTGAACTACTTCAGTTGTGTGTAATGAATCTAAAATATATGAAAGTCTAATGTTTATCAGTACATTACAGAAAATAATGAACTTTATCACAATATGCTAATTTTTTGAGAAGGACCTGTACAGGTGATACAATTCTGTTAACGCGTACATGTAACTCAATGTTTGTGGCATTTTATTATTGGATAGTTCTGTATACTTAATTTCCAATATAATTTAACATTATAGTGTATGAAGAACAAGACAATGTTAGATAATAGAATAGAATTCAAGATAATAAGGGAAAATAGAGGAGATTATTAGGGATATGGGAAAGAAGAAAGGAGAGGGGAGAAGGAAAGGTGGGAGAGAGGTAGGGTGGGGAGAGAGATATAGTGGTCATATTCAGATACCGTATATACTCGAGTATAAGCCGAGTTTTTCAGCACATTTTTTTGTGCTGAAAGTGTCCCCCTCGGCTTATACTTGAGTCAAGCACTTTTCTGCAGCAGAGAATGACATTTTCTGACCCGACTTTAGGGCCTCGTATCTCGGGGACACTTAGTGCTAGGAACTTTGGTGTGCAAACCCAGTGGAACCAGCAATACAACATATCCAAATTTGGGGTTCCTAGCATTAAGTGGCCCCGAGATACAGGGCCCCAAAGTCGGTCAACTGTGTCCATCTGCAGAAATTTCATTTCAGGACCCTTTGGGTCCAGAGACCCCAAATTTTGGCTGTAGCTAGGGGGTATCTAGGAACCCTTAACTACCAAGTTTGATGTTTGGGGGACCTATGGCTGCAAATGGACACAGTGAGGCATGCAAATTGGCACAGTGAGGCTACAAATGTGTATTGTTGACCCTCTTTTACACTTACAGTAGCTGCGCATTTCTCACCCTAGGCTTATACTAGAGTCAATAAGTTTTCCCATTTTTTTGTGGTAAAATTAGGTGCCTCGGCTTATAATCGGGTCGGCTTATACTCGAGTATATAGGGTATATGCATTTTTTTGTATCTCTAATAACATAATGTTTTATTTCTAGGAAGTATTCAAGATCTAAAATTCTCAGTAAGTTTTCAGGTGTTATGAAAGAGCATATGGGTTATATCTACTGATCACAGGGTCAGTAGCGATCATTGTTCAGTTTTCAGCTCTCTGTGCAGATACGGTCACCCAGGAAGGGGTATGGGCAATAGAATATACATTCACAAATGGCAGGTTAAAGATCTAGAGTCTAGGTCTTCAAACTATGACCCTCCAGTTGTTCAGGAACTACAATTCCCATCATGCCTAGTCATGTCTGTGAATGTCAGAGTTTTACAATGCCTCATGGGATGTGTAGTTCTGCAACAGCTGGAGGGCCATAGTTTGAGGATCCTTGATCTAGAGAATGTGGCTACCCTCATATCCTCATATTTTTGTGAATACCTGAAGACAAACCATGTTTTGTGATATCTGTCAATTGAATCGTTGGACTGTGCTATTGTCTCCTCCATTTTACAGATGTCTTTAATTTTGGAGAGCCAATCTCTGATTGATGGGGTTCTGGTAGATTTCCAAAACAGTGGCACAAGAGATTTGGCTGCAGTCGGCCATTATTGTAGCAAGGAAGTTCTTTGCAAGGAGGGAGTGCAAGATGGAGATTTTTGCTGGGGAAAGGGGGAGATCTTTTGCTGGGAGGGAAGATGGGTAGGGGGCGGGTGGGGGTGCTGGTGCAGTTGCCTGTCATACTAGACTAGCCCATTTGTTGCCCATTTTCAGGGGGAACTTTCCCATATCATTTCCATGTATTACAATAATTACCCCTTTGTTGCCTGTGTATTGTAACACTGACAGTTTGCTGCCTGCGAATTGCATATAATTGCCCAACTGTAGTCCATGTATTGTTGAGAATGGCATCTTTTTGCTTACATATAAGCAAGCTACAGTTGTTTGGAGGGCCATGTTACTATAATTGAATATTCTGCAGGCGTGTTACTATCACCCCATGTTTTGCTATGGTGCATTATATCCACCGCTATTAAGTATTGAAACTTTAGTTTCTTATTATTTTTTTACATTGGCAAAAGTATATATACAAACCTCGGATAAAGAGAGAGAAAGACATTTCAGTGTTTCTTTTTCAGTCATTATTATATTAATTTAATTTGATGATTATTACTGAAAATAATTTTGGCATATGGGGTGGTAAGGGTCATAAAAAAAATGTGCCCTTTCTATAAAATATACTGTCAATGCTTCCATTAAAACTTCACAAAATAAAGGGTTTATTCAAAGTTTTAGAATAGTGAGTAAAGCCCTCATAGCCTGTCTGGTTATACTTTCTAGTATTTAGTATTTTATTTTTTCTGATATATGTTCTGTAAAAGAATAAGCACTGATCTTCTAATCTTAAGTTTTTAATTATAATTAAAATACAAGTATGAGAGAGGGGTTTATTTTCTATATAATATATTATGATGGAACCCAGAGGTCTTGGTGCCTATAGACCATATTTCCGCTTTAGAATCATTCCTAAGGTTGGCTTTTGCAATAAAATCTGAGTGCTGACAGAGGCAGCTCACTAGAGATTTAATGTGCGCACACCAACCTTGTGTAATATAGCAGAAACACGCTATTAGACAAAAGGCAAGCTATATACAATTTAAAAAATCGCACCACTCACCTTAATTAAATGGTTCAGTGCAAAATAAAGTCATCAGGTGAAGCTCAGAGGGATTTTTTGGGCTGCTGGTCAGGTTCCACCAACCAGGCAATAGATTTATTCTCATTAAATATAATCAAAAGACAGTCTCATGTGCAATGAAAAAGCTGGATATTGTTTTAAAATGGAGAGCTTCACGAATCACTAAATCAAACCAAGCAATAGATTTAAAGGGAAACTCTTTTGGTTTTTGGTCAGGTATAGCTGACCTTTTTTAACGCTTATAAACTGATGCTTTGTGCGTAGTCATGTGACGTTGCACCCAAACAAAATAGAGCTTTCTTTTGGTTGTATTTGATCATCTCTGCGGTTTTTATTTTTTGCTCTATAAACAAAAAAAAGGGCCACAATTTTGAAAAAAAACACAAGATTTTGTACTTTTTGCTATAATAAATATCCCAATTTTTTTAAAAAAAGTTTAGGTTGATATGTATACTTCTACATATTTTTGGTAATAAAAATCACAATAAGCGTATATTGAATGGTTTGCACAAAAGTTATAGCATCTACAAAAAAGGGGATAGATTTATAGCATTTTTATTATTATTCTTTTACTAGTAATGGCAGCAATCTTTTATCAGGACTGCAACATTATTGCGGACACATCAGACACTTTTGACACATTTTTGGGACCATTGGCATTGATACAGCGATCAGCGCTATAAAAATGCACTGATTACTGTATGCTAATGTCACTGGCAGGGAAGGGGTTAACACTAGAGGGCGATCAAGGGGTTAATTGTGTTTCCTCTCTGTGTTATAACTGCAGGGGAAGGGGACTGTCTTGGGGAGATGACAGATCGCTGTTCATACTTTGTATGAACACACGATTGCTCTTTTTCTCCCCTCAGAGAAACACACACAGATCCTGGTTCTCGGTGTGTCACGAGCGATCGCGGGAGCCCGGCGGTCATCGCAACCGCCGGGCACTCGCATTGGCTCTGGGGGCGAGCAGCGGTCGCGCCCCTAGTGACCACAGGGCGAAGCGACGTAACATAAAGTTGTTTCGCCCAGCCGAGCCATTCTGCCGCAGTAGAACTGCAGCGACTGGTTGGCAAGTGGTTAAAAAACATATTTAAAGTGTTACTAAACTCAGGACCCTGCATTCACTATATCTGGTCTCCTACAGTACACAGAACATGGAAATGCAATTATGTTAGTAAATATAATAAAATAATAAATACTAAAGTGCTGATATGATTTAAACTCTGGATAAATCTACTTAAAAAATATACCTAAATGATGACAGCTGCAACTCATATACACGTGCTCTCACACTGTAAAAATAAGTGATAAATGTAAACCATTAATTGTGAACAATTAGTGCGCTAATATCAACCTTAATTAAATGCACAGTTATACCTAAATGAATAAATAAATAAATAAATAAATGAGTACAATGTGTAAATAAATGAATACAATGAATACCAGAAGTAGTTGTGTTGCAATCCATATGCTAAACACCTTAGAATGAATCTCTTTTGTTTGGATACAAGACCACTTCATTTGTCCATGGCCCATTTTGACGCTCGTATAGCATCATCATGATCAATGACCGTGTACAATGATGTAACATCTGCTGTAGCAATCAAATAATTCTCCTGAGCTTTAATTTACACCGTATCCAAAATCTGAATTAAGTGCTTAGTATCCCTTAGATAGGATTTTGTTTGTGGAACTAATGGTTGTATAACCTGTCCACATACTCTCCTAATCTGGCATTGATTGATTGCATCCCATTGATTATTAGTCTTCTAGGAGGATGGGTTTGATTTTTGTGATTTTTTGGTACAGTGTATATGATTGGGACTCTGCAGGTTTCTGGTATCAAATACTTCTCTTCCTTTTTGATAAGTATATTCACCCTTATATTCCTTAAGCCCCATACACACGCGTGGATTATCCGAGGACCAGGTCCGTCGGATCATGTCCGTCGTACTTTGTCCAATGTTGGTTTTGCGTACACACGGTCGGACAAAGTTGTCGGAAAATCCGATCATTCTGAACGTGGTGACGTTTGTTGCCTACGACGGGACTACGTAGAGGCTAGTAGCCAATAGCTTTGGTCTTGTAATGTGATCTGAGCATGCGTAGCACTTTGTCCGTCGGACTACCATACACACAATCGGATTTGGTGTGATCGGACCTTGTTGTCCAAAAATCGAACCAGCAGGAGATAGGACTTTGTCCGTCGGACAATCCGACGTACACTGTCCGATGGTGCATACACACAGTCGGATTTTTCGACAACATTGTCCGATCGGACAGAATCCATGCGAAAATCCGACCGTGTGTATGGGGCTTTAGTTGTATTCACCCTTATATTCCTTAGTTGGGTTTCCCTTTAATTTGATATAGGTATTGGTGTCACTTAATTGGCCTGCTAGTTAAGTATTGTAATGATCTTTAGACAACACGACAACTTTGTCCGCCAGTCTTATCACAACTTTTTTATTTTCTTACAGCTCCTTGATCCCCCTTTTTATTTCTTTAGGGTTTTGCATTCTTTTTATTTTTAATCTTTCAATATCCTGAATTACCATTCTATTGCATACATGTATATGCTCATTATTGGACACTTGCGGATTGAATAGAGACTTATTCCTTAATTGAGTATGTTCTATTCTACCTGTCATTTCAGTAGAATTTCTTCCTATCTCAGGAGGTTCGTTTCGCATATACTTTTTTATATTCAATCGTCTTGTGTATTTTTGATTATCCACATACATGTCGAACTTTCTCAAGGCCAGATTCCCTTGAGAAAGTCACATGACCTGTGGCGCAACACGTCGGGAGGAGGAGCCAGTGACATCACTCCAGTGTTTGGAACGGCACGGAGGTGAAGTGAGGAGGAGTAAGCCTGTGAGCCTACGAGCCTGACTGTTAACGCACGCTTGGTTTAAGCTGGGTACATGTGAGTGGATCTATTGAGCTTACATAACACAGCTACTAGATAGTGAGGAGAGAGAAAAAAACATCTGAAGGGGGTGTTTTATTACCACTTTTTCCACTGATTGAAGTAAATTGATCGGCATGTGTATGTGAACTTTATAGAGATTTCTTGCATAGAGATTTCTTGTGCCGAGTTTCTTTTGGAAGTGTTTATCAAGGAGACAACACTCATCTCCGAAACGCGTTTGGTATAGGATTTTTGTATCATCAATTTGCATATCTTGATTCTTCAATGTCCATGACCTTGTTCAATATCTCATGTATTTTTCTACAAAATAATTAAAATTATTATTCTTAATTTTTATTGTGTTTTGGTAGTGCCTATAAAATCCCACCCACAGGGGTTCTCTTTCTCTCTATTTTTCGTGGGATGTGGCACACTTTTGAAATCTTACCTATCAGAATTTCTTTCTCAAACCTTGGTTTCAAAACGTATTGAAGTATGTATTCTTAATTGTAAAAACTCCCTTCTATTGCTCTCAGCCTCCTCCAAATCTCCCAGATTCACTTTTTTTGTTGTTGTTGCTATGATCTGATTTCCTGTTTGAGGGTGGCTGCATTAATTCTCTATGGTCCCATTGATTGTAGGAACATAGCCACCCTCTCCTTTTCACTCCCAAGATAGACTATGGACTGTGACCTATGGGAATCATAGTGTGCATAAATCAGAGGTCTCCAAACTTTATAAACAGGGGGCTAGTTTACTGTCCTTCAGACTTTAGGGAGCCAGACTGTAGCCAATGGGAGTAGAAAAGGTACCGACATCAGCGGGAAAAAACATTGCCCCATCTTTGGCATCAGTGGAAGGAATCATTGGTGTTATTGGGCAAATTGCGCCCCATCGCTAGTGTCGTTGAGAGGAATTGTGACCCATCGTTGGTGTCAGTGGGAGGAGTTGTGCACCCATTTGGTGTAAGTGAGAGGTATTGTGTCCCATCATTGGTGTCATTCAGGGAGATTTTGCCCCACCATTGGTCTCATTGGGCCCAATTGTTGGTGTAATTGGGAGGAATTGTGCCCCATCGCTGGTTTCCGTGGGAGCAGTTGTGCCTAATCCTTGGTGTCAGTGGGAGGAATAGTTCTCCCATCGTTGGTGTCAGTGGGAGGAATTGTGCGTCATCGTTGGTCTCATTGGGCCCAATTGTTGGTGTCTTTGAAAGGAATTATACTCTTTTATTGGTGTCATTGGGAGGAATTGTGCCCCACTATTGATATCAGTAGGAAGAGTTATGCCCCATCGTTGGCATCTTTAGGAGGAATTATGCCCACTTCACTGGTTTCAGTTTTGGTATCAGTGAAAGGAATAGTGCCCCAGGGCTAGATAAAACCAAAGGGCCACATTCGACCCCTGGGCCGTAGTTTGGAGACCACTGGCATAGAGCAATACACATGACCACAACTAACGGGCACTACTTGTTCCAAACAAATAGAAGCAAGGGGAAAATTAGAAGTTCAGGAATTTACAGAGGATTATAAACATGGATTCTTTTTGGAGAATAAGAATATAATTTAGTGTACCTTTAAGTGCTAAAGCACATATTTTTTAATGGGAGTCCATAGTTCTACTTTGAATATTTCTTTTGTTATTTGATGCTTGGCATATTTGAAAATCACAGTGTGGGTAGAGAGACCCGATTACTACCTGGAGTTATTGTACATGGACTCTTGTAAATTGCCATACAATGCCATATGATGAACTCCGCAATGCAGAGTGAGCTGAGGACTGGGCTTATTTCTATAGATCTAGATTTATGTGTGTCATCTCAACTGGAGGAATTTTCTAGACTGGACTTCCTGCTACAAGCTGTGCTGTTTCCGTACCAGTAACTACAATTCTGACTTTGTAAAGCTGCTTTCTTGCTGTTAGAATTGCTGCACCTAGTGTTCTCTATTGTTTCAGACTTTTGATAAGGCTGAACCAGCCTAGTATGTCTATAAATATATAGAGAGATATATTTAGAGAACAGAATCAATAGTATTAGGCCTGAGCAATTATTAAATGTGTTGGCACCTTTCAGGGGGAGGGGGATGCAGATACCTGTATAATACAGGTATCTGCACCCACTTCCGGGCATAGATAGAAGCAGATTCTGCGGCTATTACGCCACTTCCTGCTGGGCCCCTGCTGTCTGCTGGGAAACACACGGATCCCAGAGACAGCAGGGACCGTCCTTAATGCGCATGGCGCGACTCGCGCATGCGCAGTAGGGAACCGGGAAGTGGTGCCGACATCGCGGGCGCGCTGGACGGGTAAGTGTCCATATTTTAAAAGTCAGCAGCTGCAGTATTTGTAGCTGCTCACCTTAAAAAAAAAAAAAAAACGTCGGAACTCCCGCTTTAATGTCATAGAAATGGCAAAATAGGCAAAAGAAAACAATTGGCTTCCAAATGGCAAAACACCAACAGGAAAAGGCAAAGTAGCACAAAACAGTACCACTTTAAGTCACCTGTCCTGCAGGACTAAAGATTTAAACCTGAGCTCCCAAACTGGGAAATTTTACCCAAGTGAGCAAATGAGCGAAAGAAAGAACAAACACTGAACTATATCACTTGCGGGCTCTCAGTGAGAAGGGTCAGGGTTTAACTCTTAGAAGTTTTGGCAAATACATTTTCAGCAGATACCCCAAGCACATGAAGAACTCTGCTGCTGGCTAGTTGGGGCCCTTATGTTGGTGCACAATAGAGATGTAGCCTCTTTGAAGAAAACAGAGTTGCCCAAGGGATGGTAAAATATCTAACGGAGATTCCCCTTTAATAGACACTATTAAGGTGAAGAGTCACTTTAAGGATGTCAGATGGTAGCAGAGATTGCTTTGGAAGGAAAAGGAAGGGGTGGTGGTATTTCAGTTGAAGTAAAGAGGTGAATCCTGGTATCCTGCAGGCAGTGTTGATAAAGACAGTAAGGAGGTTATAATGGCTGCAGCACCGGATGGGTTATAGTGTCTGTGCCTAAATATATGAGCCTGTACTGTAAACTGTTCTAGACAAGCTTGAAGGCAATGGCAACATTGTGTGAGTTAAGAACCCTCTTACCCGGTCTCACAGCACAGCAGTATGAAACGATAACCCTCTATTTGGAGGGGTGCTCCCTTTGTCAGTCCTCTTGTAGGGCTGTGTAGTTGGCAATGACCCGGTCCACCTGCCTGCAGGTTCCACTAGCCTGCCTCCTTAAGATGATCAGCTCTCTCTCCCTGGGACTCTGCAAGCTCCTGGCTCGACCTAATCTGGTCAGAGCACGTGTGGATCCACTCTGCTCTCTCTCACGTCCAGCCTTCAACCCAGTCTCTCCCATCTAGCCCTGGGTTCCTGGGCTTTTTCATTTTTAAATGCTCCCCTTTGCCAGTCCTCTTGGGTGGTATAGTTCAGCTAATCTGGATGGAAGAATCCTGTTTACAGCATACAAGTGCCAGCATTTATGTAACACTGCCATCTTGTGGCCAAATACAGTTCTGCATAACAGTAACATTGTACAGTGTTACATATAGGTACAGAGAAAAAAAAAAAGTTACCCATATATAAGAGAGATATAAAAGAATAGGGGAGAAGAAAATTAGGGTGGAAAATAAAATTTCTGCTTTCTTAAATGGTGAGAGAAGGCCTTTATACAACACAATCTCCTGAAGAGCACCATCAAGGGTGGGTATACAACTGTATTTCAAGTACACTAAGTATATACAGTACCTCACAAAAGTGAATACACCCCTCACATTTTTGTAAATATTTTTTATATCCTTTCATGTGACAACACTGAAGAAATTACACTTTGATTCAATATAAAGTAGTGAGTGTACAGCTTGTATAACAGTGTAAATTTGCTGTCCCCTCAACAAACAGCAATTAATGTTGAAACCGCTGGCAACAAAAGTGAGTACACCCCTAAGTGAAAATTTCCAAATTGGGAACAAAGTGTCAATATTTTGTGTGGCCATTATTATTTTCCAGCACTGCCTTAAAGTGATTGTAAAGTCTTGTTTTTAAAAAACAAAAAACAAACATGTTATACTTGCCTCCTCTGTGTAGTTGGTTTTGCAGAGAGCAGCCTGGATCCTCCTCTTCTCCGGTCCCTCTTTGCTGCTCCTGGCCCCTCCCTCCTATCGAGCCCCCCCTCAGCCAGCAGCTTTCTATGGGGGCACCCAAGCTGAGCCAGAGCTCCATGTATTAATCCAGATGCAGAGCCCCGACCTGGCCCGCCCCCTTTCTCCCCTGATTGGCTGACTGACTTTGATTGACAGCTGTAGGAGCCAATGGTGCCACTGCTGTGTCTCAGCCAATCAGGAGGAGTTCACCAGGGCTTCACAGGTTGCCACTGGAGTCCTCTTTCACCCCTCCATGATGACATCACGGTGCTGGTGGATGTTGGAGACCTTGCGCTCCTCCACCTTCCATTTGAGGATGCCTCACAGA
Source organism: Lithobates sylvaticus (assembly GCA_028564925.1). Lineage (NCBI taxonomy): Eukaryota > Metazoa > Chordata > Amphibia > Anura > Ranidae > Lithobates > Lithobates sylvaticus. The sequence goes on from CM053026.1 coordinate 85,466,197, forward strand.
TGCTCAATAGGGTTTAGGTCTGGGGACATGCTTGTCCAGTCCATCACCTTTACCCTCAGCTTCTTTAGCAAGGCAGTGGTCGTCTTGGAGGTGTGTTTGGGGACGTTATCATGTTGGAATACTGCCCTGCAGCCCAGTCTCCGAAGGGAGGGGATCATGCTCTGCTTCAGTATGTCACAATACATGTTGGCATTCATGGTTCCCTCAATGAACTGTAGCTCCCCAGTGCCGGTGTTCTGCCGAGATGGTTCCCCTTGGCGGATGAGTGCAGATCTGTACTGCGCATGCGCAGCGTAATTTCCGAAAATTGCCGAAGCTAAACAGCTGGGAGTGAAGTGTACACCGCGCACGCGCAGTCGGTGTACAAGACGATGCCGCACGCTACCGATGCTGACGCTACTCTGCAAGGGGAGTCTCAGTCTAAGGGGCGGGTCTATTACTGTAAGCAAGGGGCAAAGGCAAAATAAAAATAAATCGTTTAGCTCTGGATATAGAGGAGACTAATAGAAAACCTGTGTTTAGAGTGTTATCTGGGTTTTTCCTTTCAATTAGGAGTGTATTTTTTTGAACTTTTTTTTTTTTTTAAACAAACAAAATCAGCTGTGCGGTGTACACTTCACTTGCATCTGTTTAGGTTCGGCAATTTCCGGAAGATGCCTAGTCATTCGTACTGCGCATGCGCAGTACAGAGAGAAACCAATCCGCCAGGGGAACCAACTCGGCAAGACACCGGCAGCACTCATGCAGCCCCAGACCATGACACTCCCACCACAATGCTTGACTGTAGGCAAGACACACTTGTCTTTGTACTCCTCACCTGGTTGCTCCACACACGCTCGACACCATCTGAACTAAATAAGTTTATCTTGGTCTCATCAGAATACAGGACATGGTTCCAGTAATCCATGTCCTTAGTCTGCTTGTCCTCAGCAAACTGTTTGCGGTCTTTCTTGTGCATCATCTTTAGAAGAGGCTTCCTTCTGGGATGACAGCCATGCATAACAATTTGATGCAGTGTGCGTTGTATGGTCTAAACGCTGACAGGCTGATCCTCCACCCCTTTAAGCTCTGCAGCAATGCTGGCAGCACTCATACGTCTATTTCCTAAAGTCAACCTCTGTATATGACCATGAGCATATCCACTCATTTTCTTTGGTTGACCATGGTGAGGCCTGTTCTGAGTGGAACCTGTCCTGTTAAACTGCTGTATGGTCTTGACCACGGTGCTGCAGCTCAGTTTCAGGGTCTTGGCAATTTTTTTACAGCCTAGGTCATCTTTATGTAGAGCAACAATTTTTTTTTCAGATTCTCAGAGAGTTTTTTGCCATGAGGTGCCATGTTGAACTTCCAGTGACCAGTATGAGAGAGTGAGAGCGATAACACCAAATTTAACACACCTGCTCCCCATTCACACCTGAGACCTTGTAACACTAACAAATCACATGACACCGGGGAAGGAAAATGGCTAATTGGGCCCAATTTGGACATTTTCACTTAGGGGTGTACTCACTTTTGTTGCCAGCGGTTTAGACATTAATGGCTGTGTGTTGAGTTATTTTGAGGGGACAGCAAATTTACACTGTTATACAAGCTTTACACTCACTACTTTACAGCAAAGTGTCATTTCTTCAGTGTTGTCACAGATATAATAAAATATTTACAAAAATGTGAGGGGTGTACTCACTTTTGTGAGATACTTTATGTATATATATAAAAATATATATACAGTGCCTTGAAAAAGTACTCACACCCCTTCAAATTTCCCAAATTTTTTCATGTTACAACCAAAAAACATCAATGTATTTTATTGGGGTTTTATGTGATAGACCAGTGATGGCGAACCTTTTTGAGCTTGAGTGCCCAAACTGAAATAAATAAGTTGGTTTTGTGTTGCAATCTGCAATCCCTGCTCTGCCTCCCTGCCCCAGGTCTGCAGGTATTCAGTGTATAGTTGTGCCCAGTACCTGTCTCCATCCTTGATCTGGGAGAGCCCTCTGCTCTGTTCCATCCAGCGACTCCCTTACAGCCTGCACCTCTCGCCTGTCCTAATATTCTGGGCCCATGGACAGGCAAATGGGCGTACAGGTACGTCCCTTTAAATTTGCCGCCATGTGATCTCACCGCCGCCCGACCCTGTTGCGAGCTCCGTGAGTATGATCATGGGTTCCGCAGACTCGATGTCCGCGGGGATACCCGCGATCGTCTCACAGAGAGGAAGAACGAGGAAATGCTGATGTAAACAAGCATTTCCCCATTCTACCTAGTGACACTGACACTGATCACAGCTCCCTGTAATCGAGATCGGTGATCAGTGTTGTGTCACACGTAGCCCATCCCCCCACAGTTAGAAACACTCCCTAGGACACACTTAACCCATGCAGCACCCCCTAGTGGTTAACCCCATTTACTGCCAGTCACATTTACACAGTAATCAGTGCATTTTTAATCGCACTGATTGCTGTATAAATGTGAATAGTCCCAAAATAGCGCCAAAAGTGTCCGATGTGTCTGCCATAATGTCACGATAAAAGTCGCAGAGCACCAACATTACTAATATAAAAAATATCTATCCCCTATTTTGTAGACGCTATAACTCTTGCGCAAACCACTCAATAAATGCTTATTGCGATTTTTTTTACCACAGATATGTCGAAGGATACGTTTCGGCATAAACTGAGGAAAAATACATTTTTTAAATTTTTTTGGGGGGATATTTATTATCGCAAAAAATAATGCGTTTTTTTTCAAAATTGTCGCTCTTTTTTTGTTTATCGCGCAAAAAATAAAAACTGCAGAGGTGATCAAATACCACCAAAAGAAAGCTCTATTTGTGGGGAAAAAGGGACGTTAATTTTGCTTGGGAGCCACGTCGCACGAGCGCGCAATTGTCAGTTAAAGCGGCGCAGTGCCGAATAGCAAAAAGTGCTCTGGTCTTTGGCCAGCCAAATGGTCCGGGGCTGAAGTGGTTAAGAATAAAGCTCACCAGATGCTGTTGCCATTCACTTTGTGTCTGGCAAATATCGCCTTATTAGATGTTATTAAAGAGCCGCTTTTACACGCCAATCTCCATCCAGATCAATAAAGATACTTTCCACATGTGGGGATAGTAATTGAGACAGAGCCTCCAATAGTGTAAAAACACCTTAAGGTAATCGGTTTATTAAAAGTAATGCACTTACATTATAAAAGATTAAAAATTCCAAACATGCCGGGTGACTCAGTGTTGCGATCTCTGTATAGCTTCCTTGGTACACATGGAATCCCCATCTCAGCGTTGCCGTGTAGCCACGTCCCAAGGGTATGAAGGATTTTGATGGATCAACGAGATTTTGTTTCACTATTTTTTCATCACTTTAAGTTGGACTGTATTACCATATTGATTTGCCTATTTTGGAGCATATATATTTTTTGGATATGCCATAAGGACACGTTTTATTATGTTTGCTTGTTTTATGTTGATCATTTCAAAATGCTAATATTTAGGAGATTTGTAGATTAATTAGTGTGCTACTGTGGAATCATTTGTCTCTTTTTTACATTGACATTTGTTTCACCTCATTTGCATATATAATTACACAATTTTTTCAGTGAATATTTTTAACTTGCAAATCCAAAAATTGTAGCGCTAATACATGTACAGAAGTGAATGTGTGTTACAACATTCTAAACCAAACAATGGTAGTGTGAACAAAAATGTGAGTGGTAGTACTGGAAGTGACCCCAGTGAGAACCAAAATAATATATAAAGTTCATGAGAGTGATAACATCAACTGGTGAGTCCCTCTGATCAACTCAATATGGAAAAGCTGGATAAAACAGGCTTGACTGATGTCACTGTGAGGCGTATGTACTCTTACCGGAAACGTTGGATGTGGGTACCGTACGGCATCCACATCAGACAGGCTTAGAGATGGAGGGTCTTGCATCTAAGGGAGACCACCACAGACTGGAACTCAGACAGCTTCCGAGACGGGACACTGGATCAGTCAGCAACAGCAAGGTATACTCGGCATCCGGTCATCCGATGGTCACAGGGATGATCCCAAAGACCGAGGAAATGGGATGAAAAAAAGTGGAGACAACTCCGATGGTGCAGGTCAAACGGACATGGATTTATTCACATATTCATGTGACAAATATAAAAAATAGATAAAATCTCGAGATAATATAAAAATGAGTCGGCAATATGAGGGGTGTGAGACAGCAGGCCCGACGCATTTCGACTAAAAGTCTTCCACAGGGGCATATCTCTAACCCCCCCACATTGCCACCAACAATTTATAGACATGGAGCTGACAAAAAATCCCGCCCCCTTGGTCGGAAACAGGAAGTGAACACCTCCCGCCCAGACCAAATACAATAAGGGGGGTGGGTTCAATATTGTCCATGCATTCAAATATGGACTTCAGGGAAATCTAAAAACACTGAATTACAAAGAAACCATCCTAGTATATCCTGATTGTGAGATGGATCTCTGGGCCAATACATGAATAATGCCAAGGTTAAATGAGTCCATAATAAACCGAAAACCCCCGCTGATTAGCCTGTCTAATGCTCGGGCCGTATGGGCCAATCAGAGGCCGGAAAACAATGTTCCCGCCAAAACAATATTATTGGACCAATCGCGGCCCTCTATAGACAGGATATCCGGGAACGGCCGCGCAATGCGTGGAATAGCGGCAGTGCGCAATGGCGTGGATACATTGCGGATCTGAGCATACCACTTAGGCCCGATCAGGTGACCTAAGGCAAATCCAAACCGGTCCCTCAATACAAATGGTGTTTTTGTAACCACCAATACAGACACCGAATTAAGTGGTCTATTTCTTAGGCTCAAGAACGTTATGACCACTGAAATCCATCTACAGTGGGATATAGCGTTTTTGGAACAATACACTAAGGAGCGTATGGTACCGAGAGGTTTGAGATGGGATGTATCCCCCCAACAGGGAGACTCAGACCTTGAATCATGGTCCAGATATTTTAACGATGTCGGGATTAAGCTTAATGATTTCTTGGTTGAACGTAAGCAAGCTAGACTTGTAACCATAGATCAAGAGATCAAAGATCTTAAAACCAAACTAACACCTTTTAATGGTTCACATGACTATGTTACCCTCTCCACTAACCTAAAAAACTTCCTAGAAAAGGAAGAAAAAGACCAGAAAAATAAGAAACAGAAAAAGTATAACCGTGATTTAACAGACTATAAAAACAATTTAGTCTTTAATTGGCAAAAAAAAGCTTGTCACTAGCAGTAATACTGTGGACAATGCTCCTCTTATGGACACAGTTGAACCGGTTATACTTCAGTCTGATCGTAGGTTGACTTATGAGCCCCCACCGTCCAATCTTCAGAGAGGCTCCAGGGATGACTGGTACACCCCAGTTGAGTATACCCCCAATACGTATGTTCAGAACAATCACAACAGGGGAAGACACAACTCCAGGGGTAACAATCATCTCACAAGGGGGAGGAAAAATCAGCAGAAAGGGAGAGGAGGCTCCCGCCGGGCTGAGCCATATGACACACCTCCCGCATACTGGCAGGATGACAGGAACCATTACTCCCAAAGTACACCTGTCAAAGATTACATCAGACACGTACCTCCTCGTGAGTATGGGAACCAAGGGATGTATGGGGAGCAATACCCACATAGCAACCAAGGTAGAGAACCTATGCGTAATTCCCATCCTTACCATCACAATTCCCAACCCCGAGGGGCCTCCCAGCCTTCGGGTTTTTACAGGGACCCTCCCAGCTACCCTCCAAGTCCAAAACGAAACGAGGTACCAGAGGGGGGCGACGCCTCCAGAGGCAAAAGAAAAAGGGTTTAACTCCCATTGGTGCAGGCATCTATAATCTTAGTAAAGTTCAACTTTCTGATGCAGAAACTCGGGTACTTGACAAGGGTTTGAAGTTCGTTCCTCCACGGCCATTGGACCGTTTTTCAACCTTTGTCGATGTGCAGAAATACATCAGAAAGTTGAATATTCAGCGACATTTTTTAACTGTTCCTACCACCACGACTGGCAATGAGATCCCCTCTTCCAGCGTTCATTCCGGACTGTCCAATCCGTCACTTTTTAATCCACCCAATACCACGTCTCACTCTATCAACGTGTTTAAGAATTTGGTCCTCAACGATTTAGAAGCTCTCCCTGTTAAAAAGGTACATCAAGATCCAGCCATATCCCAGGGATTAAAATCCCTGTGTAAAAATAAAAACATCATCGTCCGCCCTGCTGATAAGGGAGGCGGGATCGTGGTACTAGACCGAGAGGATTACAATAGGGAGATGCTAAGACAGTTGGATGATCGGTCCACATACACCATTCTAAGTGGTGATCCCACCTTGAAATATAAAAAGGCCTTGGTTGAATTGATCGAGGAAGGCTTCTCTCTCAGTGTACTTAACCGCAAGGAGAGGGAGTTTCTTGTTCCTCTGGCTCCCAGAATCCCTATTATTTATTATCTCCCCAAGGTCCACAAGTGTCCTACCAATCCTCCAGGTCGCCCCATCGTTAGTGGCATCGATTCCGTGACCTCGAGGATTAGTAGGTACATTGATTTTTATTTACAGCCATTAGTTAGATTAATCCCCTCGTATCTTAAGGATACCAAGGACGTGATTCGGCTGCTCGAATCAGTCGAACACCAGGAGGGTTTGATCATGGTCACAGCGGATGTTTCCGCGCTATATACCTGTATTTCCCACCATTTGGGCATTGGCGCGGTTGAGTTCTATTTATCCAGCCTCTCTTTCCTTTCCTCGATCCAGAAGAATTTCATTTTGGATTTATTGCGATTTGCCACCAAACATAATTATTTTTGGTTTCAGGGCACTTTTTACTCCCAAATTAAGGGAGTGGCCATGGGGGCCAAATACGCCCCCAGTGTGGCCAATCTTTTCATGGCCCAGTGGGAGGAGGACGTCGTCTATGCCCTTGGGCGCTCCGAACTTGTCCTATGGACTAGATATATAGACGACGTCCTCCTCCTATGGAAGGGTGATATGCCTTCCTTAGACGAGTTCATGACTACCCTTAATCGGAATGACCGGGGGATAGTCTTGAGCTACGAGGCCAGTTCCACCAATATACATTTTCTTGACCTGGAGATAGAGTCTACTGTACGAGGCTTTGAGTTTAAAACCTACTTTAAGCCCACCGACAGGAATGGTTATATTCCTGTCGGGAGCTGTCATCACGACCATTGGCTCAAATCAGTCCCAAGAGGACAATTCCTTCGAATGAGGAGGAACTGTACGAATGATTCTACCTTCTTCCAACAGTGCCAGACTTTGAAACAAAGGTTTGTAGAAAAGGGATACCAACCAGATACCCTAGATGCAGATATAAAATCTGTGGCTGTTGTAGATAGGAAGTCCTTATTGGTTGACCATCCCAAGACCCCCAGAGATAACAAATTCAGGTGGTCTTTCTTCACCTCTTTTTCTACCCAACATAAAGAGGTCAAGAAAATCATAGCCAGACACTGGAAGGTCCTACGCAGTGATCGTGTTTTGGGACCTTCTCTCCCTGAACGGGCGGGCATCATTTTCAGGGGTGCCTGGTCCGTTCAGGGCGACATCGCTCCCAATGTCGTTGACCCCCCCAGGATGACTTCATTCTTCCAGCATTGTAAGGGGTATTTCCCGTGCAAAAAATGCAACGTCTGCCTACACAACATACTAGGCAGACGAATGACGGATAATTTCCGTTCTACTGTCACTGCACGCACTTATGCCATGAAACACTTTACCACATGTGCCACCAAATTTATAGTGTACTTGATCACGTGTCCGTGTAAATTGCAGTATGTCGGACGTACTATTCGTACGTTTTCCATACGTGTTAACGAACATTTGGCCAAGATCCGAAAGGGGTGCATTAAACATAGTGTCCCCCGCCATTATCGCGAACATCATAATAGAGATCCATCAGGGACCCAGTTTCAAGTAATCGATAAATTCGTCCCCCATTGGCGTGGGGAGTCCAACCTACGAGGGGTCTCTAGGTTGGAAACCTATTGGATCCATGAGTTGAAGTGCTACTCACCCTTCGGTATGAACGTTGAGTGAGACATCAACTGTTTCATTAACCGGGGGTGAGTGGCACTTCACTCGTACTGGCAGTTTGGGATCTATTATAGCGGGGACCCTCTATTCCCATATTTCTTGTATCTGCATTTATAATTTTCATATCATCTTTGTAATATTGATTCTGTTGATGTACAACATAAACTGGATGTGAGATTGTCACTCAGTGTCACTACGTTTTGATTCCATTCAGGAAAACGCATACCAATACACATTCCTGTTTACTTTTTTATGGCCTTTTTATATATTTTTGTAACCAGCTCATCTGGATTGCACATCACTTTTATTATATATAATTTATAGTTATTTCACTTTTTTATATGGATAGCGGCACTCGGAGTATCTTTTCTTGTCGAGCCTCAGCCAGTGTTCACATTTTCACTTGATGCCCCTGGAGTGTGTCCTTCCAGCGGTGTCTTGTATGTGGACAGTCCTGTACATGTATTGTGGCTTAATGTTGGCGCTGTCACGCTGAAGATATCGTTTCACTTGTAGCACACGTCACCGCCAGTAGGGATGCTGTGCGCACTGGACGGAGTCCATACGTTACAATGTGACGTTTCTGCGCACTTAGATCATCCCTCTACACATACACACAGTTCGTTTTTGTTTGTTCCTTCACCCATCACGCCCTTGGTGACGTCATCACGTTAGACGTCGTTACCTCATGAGCAGCATACGTCACTACGGGTATGGACTTCCACATACGTCCGCACTATGCACATTGATGCACATTGACGCCCGACGTCATTACGCACAAGACTTTTCTGTTCGACTTTCATTATTATTTTTTTGCGTTCTCCGCCTTCCCGCGGACGTGACGCTATTGCGCACTAACGAGCGGCTCCCATTTCCGGTTTTTTACCTTGTATACATCCGGTTTGGATTTGCCTTAGGTCACCTGATCGGGCCTAAGTGGTATGCTCAGATCCGCAATGTATCCACGCCATTGCGCACTGCCGCTATTCCACGCATTGCGCGGCCGTTCCCGGATATCCTGTCTATAAAGGGCCGCGATTGGTCCAATAATATTGTTTTGGCGGGAACATTGTTTTCCGGCCTCTGATTGGCCCATACGGCCCGAGCATTAGACAGGCTCATCAGCGGGGGTTTTCGGTTTATTATGCACTCATTTAACCTTGGCAGTATTCATGTATTGGCCCAGAGATCCATCTCACAATCAGGATATATTAGGATCGTTTCTTTGTCATTCAGTGTTTTTAGATTTCCCTGAAGTCCATATTTGAATGCATGGACAATATTGAACCCACCCCCCTTATTGTATTTGGTCTGGGCGGGAGGCGTTCACTTCCTGTTTCCGACCAAGGGGGCGGGATTTTTTGTCAGTTCCATGTCTATAAATTGTTGGTGGCAATGTGGGGGGGTTAGAGATATGCCCCTGTGGAAGACTTTTAGTCGAAACGCGTCGGGCCTGCTGTCTCACACCCCTCATATTGCCGACCCATTTTTATATTTTCTCGAGATTTTATATATTTTTTATATTTGTCACATGAATATGTGAATAAATCCATGTCCGTTTGACCTGCACCATCGGAGTTGTCTCCATTTTTTCATCCCATTTCCTCGGTCTTTGGGATCATCCCTGTGACCATCGGATGACCGGATGCCGAGTATACCTTGCTGTTGCTGACTGATCCAGTGTCCCGTCTCGGAAGCTGTCTGAGTTCCAGTCTGTGGTGGTCTCCCTTAGATGCAAGACCCTCCATCTCTAAGCCTGTCTGATGTGGATGCCGTACGGTACCCACATCCAACGTTTCCGGTAAGAGTACATACGCCTCACAGCGACATCAGTCAAGCCTGTTTTATCCAGCTTTTCCATATTGAGTTGATCAGAGGGACTCACCAGTTGATGTTATCACTCTCATGAACTTTATATATTATTTTGGTTCTCACTGGGGTCACTTCCAGTACTATCTTCTACATTTTACCAAAAGTATTGGGATGCCTGCACACGCACATGAACTTTAATGGTATCCGAGTCTTAGTTCATAGCATTCAATATTGAGTTGGCCCACCCTTTTATAGCTATAAAATTCAACTCTTCTGGGAAGGCTGTCCACAAGGTTTAGGAGTGTGTCTATGGGAATGTTTGACCATTCTTCCAGAGGAGCATTTGTGAGGTCAGGAACTGTTGTTGGACGAAAAGGCCTATTATAGCTGCAAAGGGTGGGCTAACTCAATAGGACTAAAGCCCCATACACACGGTCGGATTTTCCCATGGATTCTGTCCTATCGGACAATGTTGTCAGAAAATCCGACCGTGTGTAGGCACCATCGGACAGTGTACGTCGGATTGTCAGACGGACAAAGTCCTATCTCCTGCTGGATAGATTTTTCGACAACAAAGTCCGATCACACCAAATCCGATCGTGTGTATCGAATTCCGATGGACAAAGTGCTACGCATGCTCAGATCACATTACAAGACCAAAGCTATTGGCTACTAGCCTCTACGTAGTCCCGTCGTAGGCAACAAACGTCACCACGTTCAGAATGATCGGATTTTCCGACAACTTTGTCCGACCGTGTGTATGCAACACCAACATCGGACAAAGTATGACGGACAGGATCCGACGGACCTGGTCCTCGGATAATCCGAGCGTGTGTATGGGGCTTAAGACTGGGGATGCCATTAAAGTTCATGTAAAGGCAGGCGTCCCAATACTTTTGGTAATATAGTGTATGTTCAGTGGCGGAAGTATAGGGGTCGCTGAGGTCGCCATGGTGACCAGGCCCCATGTTGCAATGGGCCCTCGAGGGCCCCCTGTATACCTCGATAGGAGGAGCGGCAAGGGCGTTTGAGACCGAGCTCCCCGATCCTCAGCCAAACTGTAATCGGCACTGATTAGACCTAAAGTGAAAGCACAGTGTGTGCTGTGCTCTTTGTCTCCCCCTACAGTGCACTTCCCTGCTGACCTCTCATACCCTGTCCTGCTGACCCACTGCACACTGCCTTGCTGCCTCTCTGTTCTCTGCCCTGCTAACCCCCATACAGTGCCCTGATAACCCACTGTACACTGTTCTACAAATGAATGGCCCCTGTACACTGCCCTACAAACTTCTGACCCTATCCTCTGCCCTGCTGATCCCCTGTACACTGCCCTACTGCACCCCCACATCAGAGTGGCCCTGCTTGGCTCTAACCTTGGCCTTAGCTTTTCATACTCAGAAAGCTTCCAAGCTTCAAACTATTATTTACAAAGATTAACCAATGGCCCAGATTGCTCTCACACTAAGCCTAAAGCCTGCACAACCCCTGAAACATTGTAGCTGTCAACTTTTGGTAGACAGTTTTATTGTGAAAAATAAAAATCCATATCTGCACCAATCCCTACACTTAGGTGCTTTCTTGCTTTCTCTCCATACAAGCAATAAATACCTGAAAGAGGTTCTAACCTTTCCATACTCTATTAACCACTTCCCGACCGCCCCATGTATATATACGTCAGCAGAATGGCACGTACAGGCAAAATCACGTACCTGTACGTGACATTCTTCCGGCGGTTGGGGTGTCCGATCGGAACCCCCTCCGCCGGCGGGGACGGTCGGGATGGCTCCAGAAGCGATGCGGCACGAGGGGACGGCCAGTGGTTTCTGGCCACCCCCTCGCGATCGCTCCCGGCCAATCAGATGCTTCCCCTTCCTGTGTAATTGTAAACACAGCAAGGAGAAGTGATGTCACGCTCCTTGTGTCGGTCTTTCTGACCGGGACGCCGAGCGGAGAAGACATCAGGTTAGTGCACCAACACTACACTGACACCAGGCACACATAGGCACATATTTCACCCCACTGTCACCCCCTGATCACCCCCCAGATCACCCCCTGCCCCCCCAGTCATAGTGTCACTGATTGCAGTGATCATTTATTTTACTGATCACTGCATTTAGTGTCAGTGTGACTGCAATAACTGTCAGGGCAGTTAGTTTTAGGCCCCTTTAGGTCTAAGGTAGCCCCCTACCCCCCCCCCCCAATAAAGGTTTAACCCCTTGATTGCCCCCTAGGTAACCCTTTCACCCCCTTTTGCCAGTGTCACTAAGCGATCGTTTTTCTGATCGCTGCATTAGTGTCACTGGTGCCGCTAGGTAGCCAGTTTTTTTTTTTGGTAACCGCCAGGTTTATATAGGTTTATAAATAGGTTTATAGGTCAGGTACCCCCATATTACAACCTAAATAAAGGTTTTAACCCCTTGATTGCCCCTAGAGTTAACTCTTTCACCAGTGATCAATGTATAAGTGTCACTGGTGACGCTGGTTAGCCAGTTAGTTATTTAGTTATTTAGGTTCCCCGTCAGGTTTTTTATATAGCGTCAGGTACCCCCATATATTACCTAATAAAGGTTTTAACCCCCTGATTGCCCCTAGTTAACCCTTTCACCAGTGATCACCGTATAACTGTTACGGGTGACGCTGGTTAGTTAGCTTGTTTTTTTATACTGTCAGGGCACCCGCCATTTATTACCCAACTATCGGTTTAACCCCCTGATCGCCCGGCGGGTGATATCAATTAGGTTTTAGGGTCAAATAAGGTCTGCGTCGCCCCAGGTTAGTGCCAGTACCGCAAACACCCACGCGCAAAGCATACACCTCCCTTAGTGGTATAGTATCTGAACAGATCAATATCTGATCTGATCAGATCTATACTAGCGTCCCAGCAGTTTAGGGTTCCAAAAAACGCATTGTTAGCGGGATCAGCCCAGATACCTGCTAGCACCTGCGTTTTCCCCCTCCGCCCAGCCCAGCCCAGCCCACCGAAGTGCAGTATCGATCGATCACTGTCACTTACAAAACACTAAGCACACATCACTGCAGCGTTCGCAGAGTCAGGCCTGATCACTGCGATCGCTAACAGTTTTTTTTGGTAGCGTTTTGATTCAGTCGCCAGCAGCCTAGGAGCTTTTTTTCCTGTGAATCTCACTAGTGTACTACTAAATTTAGAGCCCAAAATGGCAAATCGCAAGTACACTAGTGGACAGGCCTACTTGTTTCTGAGTATGTCAGATAGTGAAGAGGAGGTCACTCATCTGTCAGAATCAGGCTCAGAATACGATCCAGTAGACGACAGCGGCTCCATGACAGATAGCTCTGGCGACGGAGGTGAGGTCCCTGCTAAGGTCAGGCGTACCCGATCCCGATCTTCTGATGTTGTTGAGGTGCAGGAACCGCAGGTCTCTCGTATGGAGCAGAGAAGTACTAGCGCCGCTATTCCTTCTGGTGAACTGGCAAGCACCAGCGGCCTAGTACACCCTGGACGTAGTCAAACCAGCACTGCAGTAACACTTGGTGACGTGGCGAGTCCCATAAGTGCAGTTCAAGCTGGCGAGGTGGCAAGCACAAGTAGTGTCCCGCTGCCACCAAGAAGAAGACAAAGGCAGGCCCGTCGATCACATAGTGTCCTTCCTGCAGAATTTGCCAATCCTGATTGGGTGCCCACCACTTCTGCAGGACCCGTACTTCCCCCATTCACTGGCCAACCCGGTATTCAGGTGGAAACAGCTGATTTTAAGCCATCCGATTTTTTATCGCTGTTTTTCACGGAAGATCTCTATAGATCTATTGTGGACCAAAGTAATTTATATGCTGGTCACTACATCGCCGCTAATCCCCAGTTGCCTTCCCTTGCCAGAGATTGGAAACCAATTACGGTTTCCGAATTTAAGTCCTTTCTGGGCCTTTCCCTCAACATGGGCATGCATAAATTCCCGACTCTGAGGACTTATTGGTCCACCCTCGCACTCCACCATATGCCCGTGTTCTCTCGCTCCATGTCCAGGGCACGATACGAACAGATCTTGCGGTTCATGCACTTCAGTGACAATGAACTCTGTCGTCCTCGTGGAGACCCTGAATTTGATCGGCTCTACAAAATTCGGCCCCTCATAAACCACTTCAACCAACGTTTTGCAGCCTTGTTTACTCCCAATCAAGTTGTCTGCGTTGACGAGTCCCTGATTAAGTTTTCTGGCCGCTTGTCTTTCAAAACAGTTCCTTCCCAGCAAGCGTGCCAGATACGGGGTCAAGCTCTACAAGCTCTGTGACAGGGCAACAGGCTATACGTGGAGCTTTTCGGTTTATGAGGGAAAAGATAGTCACGTAGAGCCGGAGAACTGTCCAGATTACATAGGGAGCGCTGGCAAGATAGTGTGGAACTTGGTGTCACCCTTATTCGGAAAGGGGTACCACTTGTACGTGGACAATTATTACACGAGCGTGCCACTGTTTAGTCATTTGTTTGATCATCAGATTGGAGCATGTGGCAACGTGCGACCTAATCGCCGGGGCTTTTCCCCAGCGGCTTGTAGATTCCCCTCTTAGGCTGGGGGAGAGAGCCTGCTTGAAGTGTAATAATTTGCTCGCTGTGAAGTGGAGGGATAATAAGAATGTTTTCGTTCTTACCTCCCTTCATGCAGACACGACAGTCCAAATTCGTACGGCGGCTGGTGTTGTGACGAAACCCCTCTGTGTCCACGAGTATAACCTTAATATGGGAGGGGTGGACCTCAACGACCAGTTGTTGGCGCCGTACCTAGTTGTCCGTAAGGCTAGACGCTGGTACAAAAAAGTGTCTATTTATTTGTTCCAATTGGCTTTTCTGAATGCTCATGTGCTATACGGAGCTTCAGGTGGGAGGTTACCCTTCCTTGAATTCCAGGAAGAGGTTCTCACAGACCTTCTGTTTCCAGACGGTTCTGCACCTCACCATTCCCAACCAAATGCAGTTAGCCGGCTGTATGAGAGGCATTTTCCTTATGTCCTCCCGAGTACCCCTACCCAACGAGCCCCCCAAAAAAGATGTCGTGTCTGTAGCAAGCACGGATGTAGGCGTGACACCCTTTATTATTGTCCACGCTGTCCTGACAATCCTGGTCTCTGCATTGGTGAATGTTTTGAACGCTACCACTCACTAGTGAGGTATTAGCGTAGGGTACAGCATTTCACAGGCTAGGATACACTTTCACAGGGTCTCAAGAATGCCATCGCATTTTGAGACCCGACCGTTAGTTAAAATTATAGTTACAGGGTCTCAAGAATGCCATCGCATTTTGAGACCCGACCGTTACAGTTAAAATTATAGTTATAGTTTAAAAAAAAAGTGTAAAAAAAAAAAAATAAAAAAAAAATGTATAGCTCGTGTAAAAAAGGACGTCAATTTTGTTTGGGAGCCACGTCGCACGACCGCGCAATTGTCAGTTAAAGCGACGCAGTGCCGAATCGCAAAAAGTGGTCTGGTCTTAAGCCAGCAAAATGGTCCGGTCTGAAAGTGGTTAATTTCCACAGCCCTATTTTTATTTTTTTAAGCATGAACCTTTTTGTTTTAAAAAAAATATGTTCGAAAAATTGCTGCGCAAATATAATGCAAGATAAAAAGTTGCAACGACCGCCATTGTATTCTCTAGGGCAGGGGTCATCAACCCCCGGGCCGGGGCCCACTACCGGGCCGTAGCGTCTTTGCAGCCGGGCCGCGGCGGGGGCTGTAAGGCACCGATGGATCAGAGAGGAAAGCGGGCAGGTGAATAAGACAAGCGGGCTGGCGAGAGGAGATGACATCTCTCTCCGTCCGCCTAGCATCACCGTTCTTCCGCCCTCACAGCGTGCGGAATGTCAGCGGTGCGGCGGGGAGCAAAGAGATGACATCACCGCTCTTCCGCCCTCACAGCATAAAGAATGTCGGAGGTGCGGCGGGGAGCAGAGAGATGATATCATCTCTCACCGCCCGCCCCGCATCTCTGCTCTCCTCACTGAAGAAAGACCACTAAACCAGTGTCACCAATGCAGTGACAAGCCTCATCTGGTGGCACTGGCAGGTGATGTGGCATTCCTCATCTGGTGGCACAGGCAGGTGACATGGCAAGTGGCATTCCTCATCTGGTGGCAGGCAAGCGTGGTAAGTGGCATTCCTCATCTGGTGGCAGGCAAGCGTGGCAAGTGGCATTCCTCATCTGGTGGCAGGCGACGTGGAAAGTGACACACTCAGGGCTCCCACTGATTCTGCATTATGGTGAGTTGAACTATTTCATTTATATTACAATGTAAATCAATCATTCTGACACCATACCAACCATGGTGGCGTGATGATTGAAGTACCAACAGCAGAACGCCAGCTATTGCCCCGATAAATTGCCCGCAAAATTTTACCCCCCCGCATGTGCGTGTCCCCCCCCCCCCCCACCGGGCCTTGGCACAAATTTCTTCCACCCAGCCGGTCCCCGGTACCAAAAAGGTTGGGGACCACTGCTCTAGGGTCTTTGCTAAAAAAAAACATATATAATGTTTGGGGGTTCTATGTAATTTTCCAATTAGGAGAGAAATATCAGAATTGGTCTGGATGGGAAGTGGTTGGCTTTGTATGTACATTAAATGCATCAATTCAGTGTATCAGTGGAATACCCTTTCTTTGTTATAAAAAAAATGCTAAATAGTTACACAGCATTTTCAGGGACTAAGTGCACCCCTTTAAGTATGTGTGCACGTTTACTAAGCTATGACAGGTTACCATGACAGCTTTAGGAGATTAGGCTACTTTAGTAGGTTAGGCTTACATCATTTACAGCCAATAAAAGCTATTGTATACCAGAATGTTCTGGCTTCATATGGAATAAAGAGAATGTTATAAAACATTTTTAACATACAAATGAGGCTGAGAAGATGCCACAGCCTCACATTCTTACTGAGACATCTGCCTATCTACGGCCAACCTAAATTTTCAGGAAATGCTCAGACAGATTTAGGTCTTCTACATGTGACTACATTTACATTTTTGACAAGAACGATAGGATTCCTTTGTGTTTTGTGAATTTTTTTTTTTTTTTTCCTAGGTATTTCCCCCAGATTAGGAAAGCCCTTGCATTTATCTCTTATATAAAATGCATTACCTGTCAGGTGTTCTTTAAGGATTTAAATTTTTAATCTTGTTTATCTAAAGAAAAATTCTGTGATCAAACAACAACTAAGAAGCTTCTTTTTCTAAATTCCTTTTGATGTTGAAAGTTTTCCTCAAAGATGTGACAGGTCTAAGAAGAATGGTGATTTTCCTCCTCTTTTATGTGCTATTTTATGGAGGCATTTTCTTCTTACTATGTATCCATGTATTCTCTTACTGAAAGCATTTGGAACCAGTGAGAGAAATATTTAATCTCAGCTTCTGTTATTCAGAAGCTGAGATTAAACAAAAGTATTGTCTCTAAGAATAAATGTTGGAACCATAAAGTAGAACAGTGACCAGACTATGGACATTTAAATATTAATATATTCTTAACAAGCAGTAAATAAGCTTTAAAAAAAAGCCATCACTGACCTCTGTGGCTGCAGGCACTGTGGAGTAAGTCATTCTCAAATTTCACAAGTAAAACAGTGACGTTGCTTAAAGCGGGGTTCCACTGCCTAAATCGTTTTTTTTGGGTACACTGACATAGATTAACTACTTCCCCGGCCGGGTGGGAGCCTTCTACTTCTGACTGGACGTTCCTGAACGTCAGCGCGATCCCGATGCACTCGTGTCATCCGGACACGGCGCATCTCGGATCGGCTCTGTGATTGGCCCTCCTGATCACATGATGGCCATGTCCAATCACAGCCATCATGTGATGTAAACAAACAGCCGGTTGCTAGGCAATCGGCTCTCCTCTCCTCACACGGAAGTCGTCGCTGAGGAGAGCGGATCGCTGCAGCCGGCTGTTGATCAGTGAGTATGAGCTGTTTTTTACAGCTTTTTACTCACTGATCACCAGGCAAGTGTAAAACATTGTAAACACACATGTCCCTAAAACACACATGTCCCCAAATAATAAAAACACATGTCCCCAAATAATAAAAACACATTTCCCCCACATATGTCCCACTAAAATCACATGTCCCAATGATTATCTGCACACATATGTCCATGATCACCTGCACACATCTGTACATGATCATTTGCGTACATATGTCCGCGATGACACAAACCAATTATTATACACTTAACGGATTTTTTTTACTAAAAACATGTAGCAGAATAAATTTTGGCTTAAATTTATGACAAAATTCGATTTTATTAGATTTTTTTTAAAATAGAAAGAAGAAAATATTGTTGTTTTTCCAAATTTCCGCTATCTTTTCGCTTATATCGCAAAAAATAAAAAACGGAGTCGTGAATAAATACCACCAAAATAAAGCTCTATTTGTGCAAACAAAATGATAAAAATTTTATTTGGGTACAGCGTAGCAAGACCGTGCAATTGTCATTGAAAGTGCGAGAGTGCTGAAAGCTAAAAATTGGGCTGGGAAGGAAGGGGGCGAAAGTGCCCAGTATTGTAGTGGTTAAGTTATTTAAAATTACAACTCACTTGTTCCAGTTTTTATGTCTTTAAGATGTCAGATTTCTCTTTAAAAACAAACTTATAAATCTTCTTTTTGGCGGTTCTCACTTTGCCTGTGGGCATGTGAAGCCCATAGGCATTCTACTCTGGGATACAGTGCCGCTGATCGACCAGCATGCACTGCGCGTTGTATCCCCGATCTCGCGCATGCGCAGTAACTTGAATTCGGAGCGCCGTCAACAGCTCAGGTTGCCATCGCAACAGACGATTGAAATCCCGTGATAACTTGCGCCAGGCCGACGCACTGACTCCTGGGAACAATGACACAAGCTCCCAGGAGCCAGTGCGGCTCTCAGGAAATTACGAAATAGCCGCACTAGCCACGCCTATATATGAACACTAGGGATACAGGAAGTACAGAAGATTACAATGACAAGTAAGGTACAGTGGCAAAAAAAAAAAAAGTTCCGTCTTTACATTAGGCAATTGTATTGGTCTAATGTCTCAAAATCTGGTGGAGCTCCGCTTTAAGTCGGGTCTTGCTACTTCTAATGCTTGATTGATATCAACCCATCTCCCTCTCTACAAGACTCTGGTCCAGCCGCACCTGGAGTATGCTGTCCAGTTCTGGGCTCGGTCCTCAGGAAGGATGTGCTGGAAATGGAGAGAGTCCAGAGAAGGACAACAAAACTAATAAAGAGACTGGAGGATATTAGTTATGAGGAAAGATTACAAGCACTAAACTTATTCTTCCTGGAGAAGAGACAGTTGAGAGGGGATATGATTGCAATGTACAAATACCATACTGGTGACCCCACAATAGGGATAAAACTTTTCTTGCGAAAGGGAATTTAAAAAGACTTGCGGCCATTTACTAAAATTAGAGGAAAAGTGATTTAACTGGAAACTGCGTAGAGGGTTCTTTACAGTAAGCGCGGTAAGAATGTGGAATTCTCTTCAACAAGCAGTGGTTTCAGCAGGGAGCGTAGATAATTTAAAAAAACTATTAGATAAGCACCTAACAAACAGGGATATACAATGTAATACTGACATAAAAGCGCACACACAGGTTGGACTTGATGGACTTGTGTCTTTTTTCAACCTTACCAACTATGAAACTATTGGTAAAGGGTACAACATCCAAATAGTAATGCCACAACAATTCAAAAATGTAGGGAAGCCATTAACTTTTCAGATACCCAGAAACCCTTTCACACATATAATATAACTACAGAGACTTTAAAGAACAAATTTTGGGACTTTGTGTGAAGCACATTACTAACTCAAGAATGGACCAATCAAGATAAATATAGTTATTTATTAAAATGGGTATACATGCACATTGAAGGTATAATGATAAGTCAATACACATGATACAATAGGATATTAGGTCTAAGTGGATAATCTGAACAGTTCATAGTAAAAGACAGTTATCTCAACATAGTAGGATAGAAATAATAAAAGTACCAAATAATTAACAATGATACAGCGTATTATTAGATCTTGATGGATAAAGTCTGAACAGTTCATAATCCAGAACAAATATCTCAACATAGTTAGAAAATGAGTGACAGACCTAAGGCATGTAGACCACATTGCAATGGCATCACATAGGCACATTAGTAATAAACAATTGGTTCATTATAGTAGAGATGCATTATGGTATAAGAGGTAGACCTAGAAGCTGTGACATAGCATTATAAACAAGCTCTACGCGTTTCGTGGTTACATTACCACTCATCAGGAGCAGATGCATAGTTTGGAGGTATCTATAAGAAGAAATGCCAGAGATTGTATGTGTTAAAAAAGGATAGACACAGAGGAAAGAGGGGGAGCATAAAAGGTCCCAAACACTCTCACCTATCTGTAGTATGTAGGTACGTCTGGTTGGTGGTATCAATGGTAGAGGACACTTTGAAAGACGTTATCCCCGGGAGCTGAGACGGCAACATCAAAGGCACAGAAGGTGGCACCAGCAGCCAAATTGAACATACGCAAGAATGTCCAAAATGCAGCTGG
>CM053026.1:85487125-85503313 GCA_028564925.1 Lithobates sylvaticus
TCTTATGCAACTCCTATTACTCCAGTTTCATACGCCCCAACCATCCCAGATCCTCTGGGACTGTGTTAGAATGTAAACAGTGCTCGGCTCCAGTCTATGCGGGTACTGCATAATATACCCTGGTAAATGGTATCTGCATAGTTCCAAAGGAGATGTGGCAGTGATGTGGAAGGAGTTTCCCATATCTTGACAAGTATACTCTGAGCAACAATTCTTGAGAGATGTATATTTTAAAATTCTACTGACTACAAATAATAGAGGAGAGGGAGTAATTTTGCTTGCCATTAATCATGATGCTTTCGGGGAAATCTTTTTGCCACTGACCACAATGTTTGTAGGGGTGATATTATTGCCTTTAACCACCAATGATTCAGGAAATCTATTTTCATGCCACTGGCCAGCAAAGTAAGGGCACTATGTTATACATTTCCAACCCATTCACATTACACTGATGTGTAAGTTACATATTTCTGACCAGACCCGGACTGGCCATATGGCACACTGGTCATTTGCCTGGTGGGCCGGGGTTGCATGTCTTAAGAAGAACTAGCTGTGACATGCAGGGCCAGTAGCGGGTGGATGTGCCACATATGCTAGGTGGTGGTGGGGGAAGAGTCTCCCCATTCCTCCTCCCACCAAGCCATGGCAACCTAGGCCGCCGCTGAACTGAATGTCCATGGCCACCGGTCACCTGACAACCAGGATGCCAGGAGAGGATGAGGGACAGAGAAGCTGAGGCCAAAGCCTTCTATACCACCACCTTCCATATATGAGGCCACAGCACCTTGCTGGCTTTCATGTGTGGGAGGCGGGTCCCTGTTTATAGGGAAAGCGTCTGGTGTACACCCACCTTTCATCCCAACCACTTCTTTTCCCACCAGTGAAGGGGTCAGATCTGATGCTCCAGGGCCAGAGAGTGCTCTGGTAATTATATATTTTGTTTATGATAACTATGCTCTTTTTTTCTCCTCTGTAATTGCAGTCTTCTAATCAGCTGACCAGGTTTTTCTAATCAGTGTAAACTTGCTGTCTCTGGGCACTCCTCTTCCTCAGCAGCTGTGTACCTGGGTAGAAGGGAAGACCATTCTACCCAGAAAAGTTTACTTTGGGTGAAGTATTTAACAGGCTTTAGAAGCACTATTAAAAATAATACTCAAAAAGTCAATTATAAAGCAATACTCCTTTATAACTGCCTGTGTGAGTCATGCCTTATAACTGGCTTTGCAGAACTAATAAAGCCAGTTGTAAAGCATTACTCACAGAGACAGTTATAAAGCATTACAGAGCCAGTTATAAAGGAGTTTTGCTTAATAACTGGCTCTGTGAGTGATGCTTAATATTTATCTTTGTGAGAAATGCTTTATAACTGGCCTTTCAGTAGTCACAAAGTCGGTTATAAAGGAGTTTTGCTTAATAACTGGCTTTGTGAGTATTAGATTATATCTGGCTTTGTGAGTCTTGCTTTATAACTGGCTTTGTAACCACTACTTTAGAAGTGACAGAATTTGCCCCAATCTGTCACATTCTGAAACCCAAAATCCCATCACGAATCGCCCTCGTGAACACTAGCCCATCCCGGGCTGCTCCGTCTAAAATGCCTGGGCCTATTTTTTTGTCCTAGTCTGGACCTGCTTCTGACCCTGAACTCCATTTACAATGTTGTATGTGGTATGCTCTACCCCTTATACTCAGTGTTGTACATTACATAGTCCTGACTTCTGCACTTCATAGGCTATGCTGTACATTACATAGTCCTGACCCCCTACACTTGATATGCTATGGGGTTGATTTATTAATGGCAAGAATTTTCAAACTGCAAGTAAAACTGTTTCTAAAGCTTAGTGAATGTGGAGAAGCTTTGCTGACTTATATCATCCAATCACATGCAAGCAAAAATACTGTTTTATTTTTCCTTGCACATAATTGGGTGTTGTTTGCAAAGTGGATTATTACCACAGTCACTAAACTCTGGGAAAAGTTCCCATGCAAGGTGCAACTTTCTTTCCAAGGTGGACAGTATAATTGTCTTTAGTAAATCAACCCTTTATGTTGTATATTTCAAAGTCCTGACCCCTGCACTTTATCCACTATGTTGTACAATATATAGTCCTGATCCCTGCACAATATATACTATGTTGTATGTTACATAATTCTGCCTAAAGTGTTTATAATCTTAGCAAATACTGGTTGTAGCTCTCTAGGCACAGACAGTACACATATTTGCATACCAATTAGCCGACACAGCTGTGCCGAGAGCACACACCCTGCGCACTCCCAGCACAGTTACCGGCAGGTAAAAAAAAGGTTACAATCGCTTCTTGTGATCAGGAGCTTAAAAATCATGTGATCGCCATGACTGCCAATCACATCGGTCACATGATCATAAACCCTTCCCCACTTCCCGACATCTGAAACCTCTTAACGGGCCCGGAGGTACCAGCACAAAGGGGTTAAGAAAGGCTCAAAATGTTAGTTCATGTCAACAATGTGTTTGGAGAAAGGCTTTAACCACTTCAGCCCCGGACCATTTGGCAGCCAAAGGACCAGAGGTCTTTTTTCAATTTCGCACTGCACTACTTTAACTGGTAATTGCGCGGTCATGCAATTTTGTAACCAAACGAAATTTGCGTCCTTTTCTTCCCACAAATAGAGCTTTCTTTTGATGGTATTTGATTGCCTCTGTGATTTTTATTTTTTGCGATATAAACGGAAAAAGAGCGAAAATTTTGAAAAAAAAAGAGATTTTCTACTTTGTGTTATAAAAAAAATCTAATAAACTCAATTTTAGTCAAACATGTGGGCCAAAATGTATTCAGCCACATGTCTTTAGTAAAAAAAATGCCAATAAGCGTATATTTATTGGTTTGCGCATAAGTTATAGCGTCTACAAACTAGAGTACATTTTCTGGAATTTACACCGCTTTTAATTTATGACTGCCTATTTCATTTCTTGAGGTGCTAAAATGGCAGAGAAGTACAAAACCCCCCCAAATGACCCCATTTTGGAAAGTAGACACCCCAAGCTATTTGCTGAGAGGCATGTTGAGCCCATTGAATTTTTTTTTTTTAGTCCCAAGTGATTGAATAAAGACAAAAATAAAAAAGAAAATTTCAAAAAGTTGTCACTAAATGATATATTGCTCACACATGCCATAGTTATATGTGGAATTGCACCCCAAAATACATTTTGCTGCTTCTCCTGAGTATGGGGATACCACATGTGTGGGACTTTTTGGGAGCCTAGCCGCGTACGGTGCCCCGAAACCCAAGCACCGCCTTCAGGATTTCTAAGGGTGCAAATTTTTGATTTCACTCCTCACTACCTATCACCGTTTCGAAGGCCATAAAATGCCAAAATAGCACAAAAACCCCCCCAAATGACCCCATTTTGGAAAGTAGACACCCCAAGCTATTTTTTGAGAGGCATGGTGAGTATTTTACAGCTCTCATTTGTTTTTGAAAATGAAGAAAGTAAAGAAAAAAAATATTTTTTTTCTTTTTTCAATTTTCAAAACTTTGTGACAAAAAGCGAGATCTGCAAAATACTCACAATACCTCTCAGCAAATAGCTTGGGGTGTCTACTTTCCAAAATGGGGTCATTTTGGGGGGTTTTATGCCATCTGGGCATTCCATGGCCTCCGAAACTGTGATTGGCAGTGAGAAGTGAAATAAAAAAATTACACCCTTAGAAAGCCTGAAGGCGGTGATTGGTTTTTGGTGTTCCGTACGCAGCTAGGCTCCCAAAAAGTCCCACACATGTGGTATCCCCGTACTCAGGAGAAGCAACAGAATGTATTTTGGGGTGTATTTCCACATATGCCCATGACATGTTTGAGCAATATATCATTTAGTGACAACTTTTTGTAAAAAAAAAATATATATATTTTTTTTTTTTCATTATTCAATCTCTTGGGACCAAAAAAAAAAAAATATTTAATGGGCTCAACATTGCTCTCATCAAATAGCTTGGGGTGTCTACTTTCCAAAATGGGGTCATTTGGGGGGGGTTTGAACTGTCCTGGCATTTTATGCACAACATTTAGAAGCCTATGTCACACGTCACCCACTCTTCTAACCACTTGTAGACAAAGCCCTTTCTGACACTTTTTGTTTACATGAAAACATATTTTTTTTTTGCAAGAAAATTACGTTGAACCCCCAAACACTATATATATATAATGTTAAAGCAAAGGCCCTACAGATTAAAATGGTGGGTGTTGCATTTTTTTTTCCACACAGTATTTGCGCAGCGATTTTTCAAACGCATTTTTTGTGGAAAAAAAAATACACTTTTTTTTATTTTAATGCACTAAAACACACTATATTGCTCAAATTTTTGATGAAATAAAAAATATGATCTTAGGCCGAGTACATGGATACCAAACACGACATGCTTTAAAATTGCGCACAAACACGCAGTGGCGACAAACTACATACATTTTTAAAAGCCTTTAAAAGCCTTTACATGATACCACATTAGATTCACGGAGGAGGTCTACTGCTAAAATTACTGCCCTCGATCTGACCTTCGCGGTGATACCTCACATGCATGGTGCAATTGCTGTTTACATATGACGCCAGACCAACGCTTGTGTACGCCTTTGCGCAAGAGAAGGGGGGGCAGGGGTGCTTTTTTTTTTTTTTTTTTTTTTTTTTTTTTTTTTTATTTATTTAGCTTTTTTATTTTATTTTTAAACTGTTCCTTCCATTTTTTTTCTTTGTTATGATTTTTATTGTTATCTCAGGGAATGTAAATATCCCCTATGATAGCAATAGGCAGTGACAGGTACTCTTTTTTTGAAAAAATTGGGGTCTATTAGACCCTAGATCTTTCCTCTGCCCTCAAAGCATCTGACCACACCAAGATTGGTGTGATAAAATGCTTTCCCAATTTCCCAATGGCGCGGTTTATATCCGGGAGGGGGGACATTCCCTCCCACTGCTTGTAAAAGCAGTCTAGAGGCTAATTACCCGCTAGAATTGCTTTTACATGAAAGCCGATCACTGGCTGAAAAGAATGATACCAAGATGATACCTAAACCTGCAGGCATCATTCTGGTATAACCATTCAAAGTCCAGCAACATACTGGACATATATTGTAATCTTTATTTTTCATGCAGCCTCTTGGCTGAACGAAAAAAAGAGATTGATCGGTGGGTATGCCCACCATTAGAATACCTCCCTTCATCCACCCACTTCTAATGATGGGCATACATGCACCATTTATATATGCCGATGCATGGGGGCATCCTCCCGCAAAAGTTATGCCGTGTACACACGGTCGGAATTTCGACCGTATGTACGTGGCATTAGGAGCCAATCGCTCCTCCCCCCCCCTGCTGCCCCCATGCTTCGGCATATATGCTCTTTTTTTTAACTGTGGTGGTGAAATCACCTCCTACAGCGTTGGAGTCGCGGCTTTATGTATCGTGGGAGCAAACGCTGTTGCTGTCAAGATAAATAAATCCGCGTTGCAACTGAATGGCGCACCTGAAAACAAAAAAATGCTTAACACTAAAACACAGTAAACAAAATTACATACCTGAAAAGCAAGCATGATAAAACATGATAAAACATAATAAAACATTGCAGAATAGAATGGAGTAAAAAAAGAGCAACAATAGAGAGAGAATAGAGTGAGAGAGAGAACAATAAAACGACAACTATTTTTTTTTTTTTTATTTTTTTGAGATTCACAGGTAAAAAAGCTCCTGACTGAAGCGACTGAATCAAAACGCTACCACAAAAAAAATGTTAGCGATCGCAGGGATCAGGCCTGACTCTGCGAACGCTGCAGTTATGTGTGCTTAGTGTTTTGTAAGTGACAGTGATCGATCGATACTGCACTTGGGTGGGCTGGGCTGGGCTGGGCGGAGGGGGAAAACGCAGGTGCTAGCAGGTATCTGGGCTGATCCCGCTAACAATGCGTTTTTTTTTTTTGGAACCCTAAACTGCTGGGACGCTAGTATAGATCTGATCAGATCAGATATTGATCTGTTCAGATACTGTGCCACTAAGGGAGGTGTATGCTTTGCGCGTGGGTGTTTGCGGTACTGGCACTAACCTGGGGCGACGCAGACCTTATTTGACCCTAAAACCTAATTGATATCACCCGCCGGGCGATCAGGGGGTTAAACCGTTATTGGGTAATAAATGGCGGGTGCCCTGACAGTATAAAAAACAAGCTAACTAACCAGCGTCACCCGTAACAGTAATACAAAAAAAAACTGGTTACCTAGCGACACTAATGCAGCGATCAGAAAAAAAACGATCGCTTAGTGACACTGGCAAAAGGGGGTGAAAGGGTTAACTAGGGGCAATCAGGGGGTTAAAACCTTTATTAGGTAATATATGGGGGTACCTGACGCTATATAAAAACCTGACGGGGAACCTAAATAACGAAATAACTAACTGGCTAACCAGCGTCACTTATACAGTGATCACTGGTGAAAGAGTTAACTCTAGGGGCAATCAGGGGGTTAAAACCTTTATTTAGGTTGTAATATGGGGGTACCTGACCTATAAACCTATTTATGAACCTATATAAACATGGCGGTTACCTAAAAAAAAAAAAAATGGTTACCTAGCGACACTAATGCAGCGATCAGAAAAACGATCGCTTAGTGACACTGGCAAAAGGGGGTGAAAGGGTTAACTAGGGGCAATCAGGGGGTTAAAACCTTTATTAGGTAATATATGGGGGTACCTGACGCTATATAAAAACCTGACGGGGAACCTAAATAACGAAATAACTAACTGGCTAACCAGCGTCACCAGTGACAGTTATACAGTGATCACTGGTGAAAGGGTTAACTCTAGGGGCAATCAGGGGTTAAAACCTTTATTTAGGTTGTAATATGGGGGTACCTGACCTATAAACCTATTTATGAACCTATATAAACATGGCGGTTACCTAAAAAAAAAAAAAATGGTTACCTAGCGACAGCAGTGACACTAATACAGCGATCAGAAAAACGATCGCTTAGTGACACTGGCAAAAGGGGGTGAAAGGGTTACCTGGGGGGCAATCAAGGGGTTAAACCTTTATTAGGGGGGGGTAGGGGGCTACCTTGGACCTAAAACTAACTGCACTGACAGTTATTACAGTCACACTGACACTAAATGCAGTGATCAGTAAAAAAATGATCACTGCAATTAGTGACACTGTGACTGGGGGGGGGGGGGGAGGGGGTGATCTGGGGGGTGATCTGGGGGTGACAGGGGGGTTTTTGTGTGCCTATGTGTACTGGTGTCAGTGTACTGTTGGTGCACTAACCTGTACATGTTCACAGCTCGGCGTTCCGGTCACATAGACCGGCGCGCCGAGCGTGACATCACTTCCTCTGCCTGTGTTTTGATTGACACAGACAGAGGAAGCATCTGATTCGCCAGGAGCGATCGCGAGGGGGTGCCAGAAACCACTGGCCGTCCCCTCATCCCGGATCGCTCCTGAAGCGATCCCGACCGTCCCCGCCGGCCGGGGGGGTCCGATCGGACCCCCCACCCGCCGGAAGAATGGCACGTACAGGTACGTGGTTCTGCCTGTACGTGCCATTCTGCCGACGTATATATACAGGGGGCGGTCGGGAAGTGGTTAAGTTTTTCTTTGTTTCTATAATAAAATGTTGCAAATAAATAATTGTTCTTCATACATTTAGCCCAAAATGTATTCTGCTACAGTTTTTTGGTGAAAATAACCCAAATCAGTGTAATTTATTTAGTCTGCAGGAAAGTTATACAGTCCACAAACTATGGTATATACAGTATCTGAAAATTGATCAATACCTGAGTCGCTAAAATGCCCCCTTTTTGGAAAGGCATGGCGTTTTTTTTTTTTTAAGTAGTTATTTTTAATCATAATTTAGTCATAATTTTTTGGAAAATTAAGAAATGTAAAATGTTTTTTCACAATTTCTTTTTGTTTACATACTGTCACCAGTGCAGTACAGCATCATCATATAACTGGTGTGGTGGTGATCAGGGACACCAACTGGTGACAGTACATTGTATGTATATATATATATATATATATATATATATATATATATATATATATATATATATATATATATATATACATACATACACACACACACAGTTAGGTCCATATATATTTGGACACAGGCACAATTTTAGATTTTTTGCAGGTATTTACCAAAAAATATTCAACATATTGTTATATAATGGATATGGGCTGAAATTGCACAATCTCAGGTTTAATTTGGAAGTATGCACATCCAAATCAGAGGAAGGGTTTAGGAATTACAGCTCTTAACCATTCCTCCTTTTTAAAAGGACCAAAAGTAATTGGACGATTGAATCAAAAGCTGTTTCTTGGCCAGGTATGGGCTGCTTCTTCATTATCTCTTCATCAATTAGGCAGGTAAAAGGTCTGGAGTTGATTCTAAGTGTGGTGTTTGCATTTGAAATGTATTGCTGTGAACCTACTTCATGCTTTTAAAGGAGCTGTCCATGCAAGTGAAACAGGCAATTGTAAGGCTTCAAAAATTAAACAAATCCATCAGAGAGATAGCAGCAACATTAGGAGTGGCCAAATCAACAATTTGGTACATTCTGAGGGAATAGGAATGCAGTGGCGAACTCGGCACCATAAAAACGCTGGGGTGTCTACGGAAGACAACAGTGGTGGATCATCGCAGGATCCTCTCTATGGTCCTCTCTAAAAAAAAAATCATTCACAACATCCAGACAAGTGAAGGACACTCTCCAGGATGTGGGTACATCATTGTCAAAGTCTACAATCACGAGAAGACTTCACAAGAGCAAATACAGAGGGTTCACTACAAGGTGCAAACCATTTGTAAGCCTGAAGCATAGAAAAGCCAGATTAGACTAAAAACTAAAACATCTATAAAAGCCAGACCAGTTCTGGAAAAGCATTCTTTGGATGGATGGAGCTAAGATTAATCTGTACCAGAATGACGGGAAGAAAAAAAAGTGGAGAAGGTTTGGAACAGCTCATGATCCAAAGCACACAACGTCATCTGTAAAACATGGTGGAGGCAGTGTGATAGCATCATTGGCATAGGCATGCATGGCTTCCAGTGGCACTGGGTCATTGGTGTTTATTGATAGACATGTGCAGAACGGAATAATTAGTTTAGTTTTGTTTTGGATAGATTTATTATGTCACTAATTTTGTTTCATTATGGAATTCGTTTAGTTTGGTTTCGGAATTTGTTTAGTTTAGTTTTCATAAAATTTTGTTTCATTTTCATTAAAACTAGTTTATATTAATAATGTTCTAATAAATTCCAACTTTCCAGAACTATTTGAATTTGGACCGGTCGAAAATCGATTTGAATTTTGTGTGAAGAAATAGCTGGTTGTTAAGCAGCGGGCCGGGAAGCCATCCGCCTGCGTCCTTAACAACCATGAGTCATCATCTTTCAGTGGGCTTCTCCACTGACAGATTAATGTAAAGATAAAGAATGCCGGCAATTGCCTAGCAATAGAAACATTTTTAAAAAAATGGCGTAGGGTCCCTCCAGTCCATACCAGGCCCTTATCCGAGCATGCAGCCTGGCAGGTCAGGAAAGGGGGGATGTGCGGCCCCCCCTTGTAAACCATACCAGGCTACATGCCCTCAACATGGGGGGGTGGGTGCTTTGGATGTTGATGGGGACAAGGAACTCTTCCCGACAATCCTGGGCTGTGGTAGTCAGGGTCTGTGGGCGGGGGTCTTATCGGAATCTGGAAGTCCCCCAGATCCAGACCCCCCCATGTAAATAGGTATCGGGTACATTGTACCCATTTTTCTATTTTTTGGGTCCAGCAAGCATCGTGATGGACATCGAGGGACACAATTTTTGTTTTCTTTTAATAAAGGACTTGTCAAAAACTGTTTCCTGTAGTGTTTCTTACTTTTTGATACTTTTTTTGGTGAATGGGTATGGGTATGAAAGACTAACGTACGAAACGCGTAAGTTGTTTTACTGCTTTGTACATGTAATTAATAAAGAAATACCATTTGTCATGTCATCCTGAGTGCTGACCATCCCTTTCCTTATACATTGTACAGATGGGTTGTGATTGGCCCTGTCTGTACTATGTGATCAAATTTACCAGTCACAGCTAGCAATACAATTGTACACAATGGATAGCATGAAGGTAAGCCATCCATTGTGTACAACTGAATGGTCACAACGGTCACATGGTACTGGCAGCGAGTCAGTACATTGAGAAGTCATCAGCTGTGTCCTGTGTCCTGCGGCTCCGTGGCCATGCTGGTGGCACTTTCTGAGAGGACGTCATATGACGTCCACTCAGAACTGCAAAACCACCGCCCGGTCATCATTCTGCTATAGGCCAGGCGGGAAGGTTTAAAGAGTATTTACTGCTTGCTATAATATTGTATGTAAATAGTTAAATGTTCATAGCCTTATCACAATTCTACTTTAAGCATTAAGCAACAGAGTTGGATGTCTATTTCTGTTCCTCGGTACAGTTATAGCATGTTTTCATACAGCTCTATTTAATGGAATCACCAGATATGTCTTTTGTGCAGTAATAGATGATAGTGATAGGTGCAAGAAAAAAAAAAAACAAAGCAAAGTAATGCAATGAACATGGAGTAACATTGGGGTATATTTATAAACATTACAATGCAGCCTGGAAACTCATAATGTGCATGTATCCTCATCATTTCCCAATAAACAGCATTAGTAGTTGTATCTAACTGGTTAAAATTAATAATGTAAAAAAAGAAAACAATTACATTACAAATTTAGATAACACATCACATACCATATATTTATTTGTGTATTTAAGCCTGTATAATTTAGAATAAAAGATTGGTGCTTTTGTGAAACAGTTCATAAGGTTACATTCATTGTATATACATTGTTCAGACCTTTACAATTCATGGGAATAAATGATACATTATGTGACAGGACGGAATAATGTAATAAATAATCACATTACCATGTATTGTGAAAATTTTAAGTAGCAGTTCTGTCAAACAGGAACAAAGAAGGAAAAACAATGGAAAATCTGAAAATTGAATAAAAAAGCCATTCAGATTTGGAGCTTGGTGAAGCTTTTGTTCTGTTTCAAACCTACAGGTGTATGTAACAATGACAGTAGCTAAAACAAGCAAACAAATATAGTTTCTTCTCATGTTCCCTTTAATTAAAGAAATAATATTGGCTGCAAGGTTTACTTGGACATATTAAACACACCTATGCAATTACATATTTACTAGCATAACATAAATCTAAATATGAATCCATTTGAAATATTAAAATATTTGACTTGACAAAAATCACAGCGCACAACTTTTTTAGTTGCATATAAATAACTCTCAGACAATGTACAATAACCAAGTTGCTTTTTCAAGCTTATTCAGTTATGGTGGTTCTCTTGAGCCTTAGGCCCCTTTCACACTGGGGCGGGGAGCCGCGGTGACGGTAAAGCAGCGGTATATTTAGCGCTGCTTTGCCGTCGTTTTAACTGCGGTATTCGGCCGCTCCTGGTGCGGTTTTACCCCCCGCGAGCGGGCGAAAAAGGGTTAAAGACCCCCGCAGAGCACCGCCGTAGCGCCGCGGTTTCCCATTCAAATCAATGGGAAGGAGCGGTATAGGAGTGGTGAACACACCGCTTCTATACCGCTCCAAAGATGCTGCTCACTTTTTTTGCCGTCCTGCTAGTGCACCGCTCCAGTGTGAAAGCCCGCAGGCTTTCACACTGGAGTAAATGGGGCAGGATTTTTTCAGGCGGTATACAGGCCATATATTTAGCGTTGTACCGCCTGAAAAACGCCCCAGTGTGAAAGGGGCCTTAGACCCATTCGCACCACTGTATTGTAATAATTACTGTGCATTGCCATGTGCTGAAAAAAAATGCTGGTGTTTGTGCATTGAGCGACCCATTCAAAACATGGCAACTCATGTTAACCACTTCCCGACCGCCCCCTGTATATATACGTCGGCAGAATGGCACGTACAGGCAGAATCACGTACCTGTACGTGACATTCTTCCGGCGGTTGGGGGGTCCGATCGGACCCCCCTCCACCGGCGGGGACGGTCGGGATCGCTTCAGGAGCGATCCGGGACGAGGGGACGGCCAGTGGTTTCTGGCCACCCCCTCGCGATCGCTCCTGGCCAATGAAAAGCTTCCCCTTCCTGTCTATTGTATAGACAGGAAGGCGGAAGTGATGTCACGCTCGGTGCGCCGGTCTATGTGACCGGAGACGCCGAGCGGCGAACATGTAAAGGTTAGTGCACAACAGTACACTGACACCAGTACAGTTAGGCACATATTCCACCCCCCTGTCACCCCCTGATCACCCCCCACATCACCCCCTCCCCCCCCAGTCACAGTGTCACTAATTGCAGTGATCATTTTTTTACTGATCACTGCATTTAGTGTCAGTGTGACTGTAATAACTGTCAGGGCAGTTAGTTTTAGGTCCAAGGTAGCCCCCTACCCCCCCCTAATAAAGGTTTAACCCCTTGATTGCCCCCCAGGTAACCCTTTCACCCCTTTTGCCAGTGTCACTAAGCGATCGTTTTTCTGATCGCTGTATTAGTGTCACTGCTGTCGCTAGGTAACCATTTTTTTTTTTTAGGTAACCGCCATGTTTATATAGGTTCATAAATAGTTTTATAGGTCAGGTACCCCCATATTACAACCTAAATAAAGGTTTTAACCCCTTGATTGCCCCTAGAGTTAACCCTTTCACCAGTGATCACTGTATAACTGTCACTGGTGACGCTGGTTAGCCAGTTAGTTATTTCGTTATTTAGGTTCCCCGTCAGGTTTTTATATAGCGTCAGGTACCCCCATATATTACCTAATAAAGGTTTTAACCCCCCTGATTGCCCCTAGTTAACCCTTTCACCCCCTTTTGCCAGTGTCACTAAGCGATCGTTTTTTCTGATCGCTGCATTAGTGTCGCTAGGTAACCATTTTTTTTTTTTAGGTAACCGCCATGTTTATATAGGTTCATAAATAGGTTTATAGGTCAGGTACCCCCATATTACAACCTAAATAAAGGTTTTTAACCCCCTGATTGCCCCTAGAGTTAACCCTTTCACCAGTGATCACTGTATAACTGTCACTGGTGACGCTGGTTAGCCAGTTAGTTATTTCGTTATTTAGGTTCCCCGTCAGGTTTTTATATAGCGTCAGGTACCCCCATATATTACCTAATAAAGGTTTTAACCCCCTGATTGCCCCTAGTTAACCCTTTCACCCCCTTTTGCCAGTGTCACTAAGCGATCGTTTTTCTGATCGCTGCATTAGTGTCGCTAGGTAACCAGTTTTTTTTTTTTGTATTACTGTTACGGGTGACGCTGGTTAGTTAGCTTGTTTTTTATACTGTCAGGGCACCCGCCATTTATTACCCAATAACGGTTTAACCCCCTGATCGCCCGGCGGGTGATATCAATTAGGTTTTAGGGTCAAATAAGGTCTGCGTCGCCCCAGGTTAGTGCCAGTACCGCAAACACCCACGCACAAAGCATACACCTCCCTTAGTGGCACAGTATCTGAACAGATCAATATCTGATCTGATCAGATCTATACTAGCGTCCCAGCAGTTTAGGGTTCCAAAAAAAACCGCATTGTTAGCGGGATCAGCCCAGATACCTGCTAGCACCTGCGTTTTCCCCCTCCGCCCAGCCCAGCCCACCCAAGTGCAGTATCGATCGATCACTGTCACTTACAAAACACTAAGCACACATAACTGCAGCGTTCGCAGAGTCAGGCCTGATCCCTGCGATCGCTAACAGTTTTTTTTGTGGTAGCGTTTTGATTCAGTCGCTTCAGTCAGGAGCTTTTTTACCTGTGAATCTCAAAAAAATAAAAAAAAATAAAATAGTTGTCGTTTTATTGTTCTCTCTCTCACTCTATTCTCTCTCTATTGTTGCTCTTTTTTTACTCCATTCTATTCTGCAATGTTTTATTATGTTTTATCATGTTTTATCATGCTTGCTTTTCAGGTATGTAATTTTGTTTACTGTGTTTTAGTGTTAAGCATTTTTTTGTTTTCAGGTGCGCCATTCAGTTGCAACGCGGATTTATTTATCTTGACAGCAACAGCGTTTGCTCCCACGATACATAAAGCCGCGACTCCAACGCTGTAGGAGGTGATTTCACCACCACAGTTAAAAAAAAGAGCATATATGCCGAAGCATGGGGGCAGCAGGGGGGGGGAGGAGCGATTGGCTCCTAATGCCACGTACATACGGTCGAAATTCCGACCGTGTGTACACGGCATAACTTTTGCGGGAGGATGCCCCCATGCATCGGCATATATAAATGGTGCATGTATGCCCATCATTAGAAGTGGGTGGATGAAGGGAGGTATTCTAATGGTGGGCATACCCACCAATCAATCTCTTTTTTTCGTTCAGCCAAGAGGCTGAATGAAAAAAAAAAGATTACAATATATGTCCAGTATGTTGCTGGACTTTGAATGGTTATACCAGAATGATGCCTGCAGGTTTAGGTATCATCTTGGTATCATTCTTTTCAGCCAGTGATCGGCTTTCATGTAAAAGCAATTCTAGCGGGTAATTAGCCTCTAGACTGCTTTTACAAGCAGTGGGAGGGAATGTCCCCCCTCCCGGATATAAACCGCGCCATTGGGAAATTGGGAAAGCATTTTATCACACCAATCTTGGTGTGGTCAGATGCTTTGAGGGCAGAGGAAAGATCTAGGGTCTAATAGACCCCAATTTTTTCAAAAAAAGAGTACCTGTCACTGCCTATTGCTATCATAGGGGATATTTACATTCCCTGAGATAACAATAAAAATCATAACAAAGAAAAAAAATGGAAGGAACAGTTTAAAAATAAAATAAAAAAGCTAAATAAATAAAAAAAAAACCAAAAAAAAAAAAAAAAAGCACCCCTGCCCCCCCTTCTCTTGCGCAAAGGCGTACACAAGCGTTGGTCTGGCGTCATATGTAAACAGCAATTGCACCATGCATGTGAGGTATCACCGCGAAGGTCAGATCGAGGGCAGTAATTTTAGCAGTAGACCTCCTCCGTGAATCTAATGTGGTATCATGTAAAGGCTTTTAAAGGCTTTTAAAAATGTATGTAGTTTGTCGCCACTGCGTGTTTGTGCGCAATTTTAAAGCATGTCGTGTTTGGTATCCATGTACTCGGCCTAAGATCATATTTTTTATTTCATCAAAAATTTGAGCAATATAGTGTGTTTTAGTGCATTAAAATAAAAAAAAGTGTATTTTTTCCACAAAAAATGCGTTTGAAAAATCGCTGCGCAAATACTGTGTGGAAAAAAAAAATGCAACACCCACCATTTTAATCTGTAGGGCCTTTGCTTTAACATTATATATAGTGTTTGGGGGTTCAACGTAATTTTCTTGCAAAAAAAAAATATGTTTTCATGTAAACAAAAAGTGTCAGAAAGGGCTTTGTCTACAAGTGGTTAGAAGAGTGGGTGACGTGTGACATAGGCTTCTAAATGTTGTGCATAAAATGCCAGGACAGTTCAAACCCCCCCCAAATGACCCCATTTTGGAAAGTAGACACCCCAAGCTATTTGATGAGAGCAATGTTGAGCCCATTAAATATTTTTTTTTTTTGTCCCAAGAGATTGAATAATGAAAAAAAAAAAAATATATATATTTTTTTTACAAAAAGTTGTCACTAAATGATATATTGCTCAAACATGTCATGGGCATATGTAGAAATACACCCCAAAATACATTCTGTTGCTTCTCCTGAGTACGGGGATACCACATGTGTGGGACTTTTTGGGAGCCTAGCTGCGTACGGAACCCCAAAAACCAATCACCGCCTTCAGGCTTTCTAAGGGTGTAATTTTTTTATTTCACTTCTCACTGCCAATCACAGTTTCGGAGGCCATGGAATGCCCAGATGGCATAAAACCCCCCAAAATGACCCCATTTTGGAAAGTAGACACCCCAAGCTATTTGCTGAGAGGTATTGTGAGTATTTTGCAGATGTCGCTTTTTGTCACAAAGTTTTGAAAATTGAAAAAAGAAAAAAAAAATTTTTTTTTCTTTACTTTCTTCATTTTCAAAAACAAATGAGAGCTGTAAAATACTCACCATGCCTCTCAACAAATAGCTTGGGGTGTCTACTTTCCAAAATGGGGTCATTTGGGGGGGTTTTGTGCTATTTTGGCATTTTAGCACCTCAAGAAATGAAATAGGCAGTCATAAATTA
>CM053026.1:85503777-85540215 GCA_028564925.1 Lithobates sylvaticus
AATGTGTAGTTCCTCTTTGTTGGGTTGCATTCTCGCCAAGTGTCAAGTAGTGCAGTTTGCTGCAATAGCTTCCTAAAGCGTGTGGAGGGAGTATACTGGTCTGGAGCGTATGGGGATTTATCCATATGCGGCTGCAGCACTGAGTTGGAGTCGCCACAGAGGATCACCGTGCCCTTACAATGTGTTCGTACAGTTTGTAGTAGGTGAGAGAAGAAGGGGTTCGGGTTGTCGTTTGGAGCATAGTAGGAGACTAATGTAGTTTCCACTTCTTGGAGTGTGCCTACAAGAATTATGTAACGCCCTTCCGGATCCTTGATTTCATTGGTTAATACGAAGGGAAGGGATTGGTGGAGAGCAATTAGTACCCCACGTTTTTTAACATTGGCTGAGGCAGTGTACACTTGGGGGTAGCGGTGGCTAAAAATTTTTGGGGTTGACTGTGCCGTATAGTGGGTTTCTTGGAGGGCTACAATGCTAGCTTTCAATGCTATGAACGAGTGGAAGGCCTTCACTCTTTTATGTGGTGAGTTAAGTCCCTTTACATTAAGGGAGAGAATATTCAGGGGGGCCATGGGGGGAAGGATAACATATTAGAGCGGGGGGTCCCGAGGACCCCGCAGCCCCGCCGACAAGGATCAATCTCTTCTGCTCTTTTACCTAGCTCTTTCACGAGCGGAGGAGCCTGGCTTTCTTCTTCATCGTTTCCGCCGTCGTCGTCTGGGGGTCTCATTCCGCCTTCAGGGGTCATCCGGGGTCTCTTCTGTTCTTGCCGCTGTCGCCGCCTTCTGCGCCGTCTTCTTCTTCTTCTCCCTCTGATTCTTCTTCTTCTTCTTCCGATGTTGACTCGTCACTCTCTCTGGCCGGAATGGCAGAGACACGCGGTGTTGTGACTTATATAGGGACAATATAGGGACAAGGGACGGGGTCACATGCTATAAAAAAAAATGTTTTTCTACATTACGTGCTTTTTTATGGTTTTGAAAATCCTTTGTGACCTCCAGTGTCCTTATACTGGATGGTACAGGGTACACTATCCCCATTATTAACAGAAAAAAGTATATATTTATCTGTAATCCAAATATTGCTACATAAATGATGGGAAAAATGTTCTGCTTGAACGGCATTGTTACCACAGCCTGAGATTACAGTCTACAATGTTATTTCTGCTCAAGTGCAAGAAATATTATGTAAATATGACTGCGCCTCTTTTTATTTCGTAGACGAAATGTCTTAGCCTGTTAACAAGTAGCCTTAGGCCTAGCACAAGTACCTCATATACAGTGCATATTTGCCAAACTACAAAAAATCTAGACAGTCTTCTCTTACCCCCTCCTCTGTAAAATGTTCATCATTGTCACATAAAACAGCCAAGAGTAAAAATATTATTTCAGTCCGAGACAACTAAACAAGCCTGAGGTAACTATGGAGATTATCTAACAAGTGGTTTACTTACTGCCCCTAAGCTGTCAGCGCATACTGTTTAATTTATATAGCTACTTGAATCTTCCTCAGAAAAAAAAAGTCACCCATATTTCTCACAACACAGCTTTGATTTATTTGGCAATGTCGGCCAAGGCCTAACATTTATTATGATTCACCTTAGCCTGATGACATTTCATTTGTCTTTGGAGGGGAGATACTCCTGCGAGCAGCAGATCAACATCCCCTTAGCTGTCCTGAATATCACATCATAAATGGGGGGTCTGCTTTTCCTCACAGGCCTCAATAGGAAGACATGTTTATGTTACAGGACCGAGCCCCCATTGAATATTTACAAAAATTGGTGCAGAGGTGTTGATGCATAAATCTGCAGCTTGAAACCTACATGAAATAGAAGTGCTGGAGAGCCATAAAACACTTCACAAAGAGAAAAAGCACGGCTGGGGTTTTTATTCTCAGGGTCTTTTATTAATTGCAGGCCATTGTGGGCTTAAAAAGATATGATTTATCATGAAGAAGTATTTTTTTTAAACTAGTTAACGTACATTTGCAGAAGAAAAGAGCAAACTTCGACGCTGTGTGAAATGTGGATGTGTGTATTAAACCATAGAATTAACCTACGTGGCTCAAAGAACTCTAAGCCCCCCGTACACACGGTCGGAAATTCCGACCACAAAATCCGTCAGATTTTTTCCGATGGATTTTGTCCGAAACTGTTGTTGCATACACACGGTCAGACAAAGTTGTCGGAGAATCTGATCGTTCCGAACGTGGTGACGTTCGTTGCGTAATACGGAACTACGTAGAGACTAGTAGCCAATAGCTTTGGTCTCGTAATTTGATCTGAGCATGCGTGGCACTTTGTCCGTCGGAATTCCCTACACACTATCGGAAAAAAGTCAGATCGGATTTTGTTGTCGGAAAATTTGAGATCCCCGACGGAAAAAGTCCGCTAGAGCCCACACACTATCGGATTTTTCCGACAACATAATCCGATCGGACTTTTTCCATCGGAATATCCGACCGTGTGTACGGGGCATAATGCCGCGTACACACGGTCGGAATTTCCGACAACAAATGTTCGATGTGAGCTAGTTGTCGTAAAGTCCGACCGTGTGTATGCTCCATAGAACATTTGTTGTCGGGAATTTCCGACAACAAATATTTGAGAGCAGGTTCTCAAATTTTCTGACAACAAAACTTGTTGTCGGAAATTCTGAGCGTGTGTACACAATTCCGACGCACAAAATTCCACGCATGCTCGGTTTCAAGCAGAAGAGCCGCACTGGGTATTGAACTTATTTTTTCTCGGCATCTACGTCTTGTATGTCACCTCGTTCTTGAAGTTCGGAATTTCTGACAACATTTGTGTGACCGTGTGTATGCAAGACAAGTTTGAGCCAACATCCGTCGGAAAAAAAATCCAGTTTTGTTGTCGGAATGTCCGATCGTGTGTATGCAGCATTAGGCTGATGGTACTTTAACCACTTGCCTACCGGGCACTTTCACCCCCTATAATGTGTGTCCAATTCTTTAAAGTTTCAAAAGTGCATAAATCAGCAAAAAATCAACTCCAACGTATCAACAAATAATATAAGAAAAAAAATATATGTATACAAAAATCATTAAATTTTCAAAGTTCATAAAAAGTGACGGTGAAGTAAAAAAAGTTATTATAATCAACGGATATGGTGATTCTTCACACGTTCTCCCCCCTCAGGTCCGCACACCAAAGGGATGTACCCCTGCAGGGGTGAAAGGCCTCACAATAGAGTCAGCTCTTTGTCCTGCAATTCCTCGTTGACATCCACAATCGTTCCATACACTCGCAAATATAATAGGATAAGAAAAGAAGGGATCCCATCGTGTAAATCCGTAATTAAAAGTTTATTAGGTAAAAAGTATTTAAAAAAGCACTACCACTAGTGCTACAGAGTAATACACGACAGTAAACAGAATCGTCTGGGATGCCTTGCATTTCACAGACCGGAAACTCCAAAACCGGAAGTGACGTAGTGATGCTGAAAGCTCCGCCCCCTCACAGCTTCAACAGTGTGTAGAGAGCAGAATAAAACAGAACTGTCAGTGCCTGTGTATAGGGGAAGAATGCGGCCTGGCCATCTTGTGCCCAACAGGCAGGTGTCCAGAGAAGTTTTGAGCCTTAT
Source organism: Lithobates sylvaticus (assembly GCA_028564925.1). Classification (NCBI taxonomy): domain Eukaryota; kingdom Metazoa; phylum Chordata; class Amphibia; order Anura; family Ranidae; genus Lithobates; species Lithobates sylvaticus. Next base: position 85,507,383 of record CM053026.1, read on the forward strand.
GCTTTCGCTCCTCATCAGGAACCTTTCCCCCCCAGTACTGTCCCTACCAGGCGGGGTACCTGTCCCTACTCTATCAACTCACAAATGCACCCCAAGCCTTGGAGCCAGGGCCTTAAATAGAATATGCCTGACCCAAGATGGCTGCCAGAGTCACATGGGGTGGCAGCATTCAATTGGATGCTTCCTCAGTGACCCAGGAAGCCATAGAGGAACAGTGTTCCTCCTGACCTCCTCGCCAACTGCAGTTCTGCTGCAGAAGAGCAGAAGAGCGCCACCTGCAGTGTAGAAAAGACTGCACCTGCCTACATGTACAAGTTAAAAAATAGAGTTTAATACTACTTTAAAAGGGATTAGTAAAACAGAGTCTTATGCCGCGTACACACGAGCAGACTTTTCGACGGACTAGGTCCGACGGTCTTCCCGACGGACTTTCGGCAGAGTTCCGACGGACTTTCCGAATGAACGGACTTGGCCACACACAAGCACACCAAAGTCCGACAGATTCGACCGTGATGACGTACGAAGGGACTAGAATAAGGAAGTTCATAGCCAGTAGCCAATAGCTGCCCTAGCGTCGGTTTTTGTCCGTCGGACTAGCACACAGACAAACGGATTTTTCGACGGGACTCGAGTCCAACGGACAGATTTGAAATATGTTTTATTTCTAGGTCCGTCTGACTTTTGGGGAAAACAGTCCACTGGAGCCCACACATGATTGAATTGTCTGACGGATTCCGGTCCGCCGGACCTAGTCTGCAAGGAATTCGGATCGTGTGTACGCGGCATAAGCTAACTAAGTTTACACTGGACAAATATGCTGCAGTCATTGTACCCACAAACTATTGCTTAATTATTATGCCACAAGTGACTGTCTCACTGACAAATAGGCTTACTGTTCCAAAATTAAACTAACCCTAACCCTAAAATTACAAATTCTTTTTTGCACACAGAATAGGGACAGCTAACACTTTGTCTAAGTGTTCTTTAACTGCTTGCCGACCAGCCGCCGTCGTTATATGGCGGCAGGTCAGCTCTCCTGCGCAAATTACCGTAGCTGTATGGGTGCGTGCCCATGGGTCGGGGCGGACTCGATGTCCGTCGGCGACCAGCGATCGCCTATTGCAGAGGCAGAATGGGAAGCTGCGATTCCCCATTCTGACAGGGAACATACTACTGTTCCCAGTGATCGGGAACAGTGATCGCTGTCATGTCCCTGCCAGCCCACCCCCCTTACCGTTAGAACACACCTAGGGAACACATTTAAATCCTTTGATCGCCCCCTAGTGTTAACCCCTTCCCCGCCAGTGACATTTACACAGTAATCAGTAGCTATTTATAGCTCTGATCGCTGTATAAATGTCAGTGGTCCCAAAAAAGTCTCAAAAGTGTCTGATCTGCCCGCCGCAATATCGCAGTCATGGGATCCGTCAAAAAATACGTTTCGTTTCGTTCCGTTTTATTTCGTATCCAAAAAAATTCGTAATTCGGGTTTCGTATACGGAATTTAATTCGGATTCGTACGAAATACGGATTTCGTACGAATCGTAAGAATCGTTAATTTGGTTAACGAATAGCGACACTCTACGAATAATATCCGAAAACGTATTAAGGTTGCATAACAACAGTCTATTGTGTGTGTGTGTACTGTGTAGACAATAGCTCTGCCTATGCCTAACGTTATTCTAATGGATTTGTAAATTCGTTACTTTTTTTGGTTTGTTGATTGGTCATTTTACATGTCTCTCTTTCTCTTACAATGGCGCTGTCTAACGTGCTTCGAATGTATTCGTACATTCGTAACTTTTTTTTTGGTTTGTTGATTCGTAATTTTCCGTGTCTCTTAAAATGGCGCTGCTTATTCTTAACGTGCTTCGAATGGATTCTTAAATTCGTTACTTTTTATTGTTTGTTGATTTGTCATTTTACGTGTCTCTCTCACAATGGCCCTGTCTAACGTGCCTCGAATGGATTCGTACATTCTTAACTTTTTTTGTTTTTGTTTGTTCAGTCGTCATTTTTCGTGTCTCTACAATGGTGCTGCCTAACGTGCTTCGAATGGATTCTTAAATTCGTTACTTTTCTTTGTTTGTTGATCTGTCATTTTACGTGTCTCTCTCTCACAATTGCGCTGTGACTGTCTAACGTCCTTCGAATGGATTCGTAACTTTTTTTATTTGTTTGTTGATTCGTCATTTTACGTGTCTCTCTGACTCTCTCACAATGGCGCTGTCTAACGTGCTTCGAATGGATTCTCAAATTCGTTATTTTTTTTGGTTTGTTGATTTGTCATTTTACGCGTCTCTCTCTCACAATAGCGATGTCTAACGTGCTTCGAATGGATTCGTAACTTTTTTTTTTTTTTGGTTTACTGATTCGTCATTTTACGTGTCTCTCACTCTCTCACAATGGCGCTGGCTAACGCGCTTCGAATGGATTCGTACATTCGTAACTTTTTTCTTTTTGGTCGTTGATTCGTAAATTTACATGTCTGACACAGTGGCGCTGCGGCGCTGCATGCGTCGAATGGATTCGTACTTTTCTAATACATCGCTGTTATTCGTAACTATTCGAAATCTCGTTTATTCTTTACTTTCGTTTTTGACATGTGCCTATAGTCTCCGCCCCTGGATGTAGTTTTGAGAGGCCGGCCCCTGGATGTAATTTAGAGAGACCGTGTGACTCCGTGTGACTGTAGTGTAGTGAGGGAGGAACAGAGAGAGAGCAGAGCAGAGAGCAGAGCAGAGACTGAGAGCAGAGAGAGTGGTATTGTTGGAGTTGTGGTTGTTGTTTTTGTGTGGACTGAATTTGTGATTTGTGTGGAATTAGAATGTCTGGGAGTGAGAATGTATGTGTGAGTGAGAGTGTTGGTTTGAAAGTTGTTGTTGTGAGTGAGAGTGGAGAGGACTCAGGGGATCGGATGAGTGGAGGGGAGCGCCGGATGAGTGGAGGGGATCGGATGAGTGGAGGGGATCGGATGAGTGGAGGGGAGCGCCGGATGAGTGGAGGGGATCGGATGAGTGGAGGGGAGCGCCGGATGAGTGGAGGGGATCGGATGAGTGGAGGGGAGAAGAGTGGAGGAGAGAGGAGTGGAGGGTCAGGGGGTGGAGGGGAGCACAGGAGTGGAGGGGACTGGAGTGGGGGTGAGAGGAGGATCAGTGGGGGGTTGAGGAGAGAGGAGGGAAGAGTAGAGAAGAGGAAGCATAGTAGAGAGGACAGGGAGAGGAAGCGTAGTAGGGGGGACAGGGAGAGGAAGCGCGGAGGGGACAGGGAGAGGAAGCGCGGAGGGGACAGGGAGAGGAAGCGCGGAGGGGAGAGGAGGCGTGAAGAGGAGATGAAGAGTGGAAGGGAGCATGGCCATGGAAGTGGAGTGGAGCGGGAGCGGGAGCATGGCCAAAAAAAGAGGCGTATGCCCCCCCCCCATATCAGAAGATGAAATGTCTGACACCGGCGACCACCAGCGAACCAAACGCAAGCAGCAGCAGAAGACGATGACGTCATCAACAAGGGGGCCAGTCTTTACCCCCCAGGAAAACGCTGCTCTGGTGGCTGCTGTTAGGAGGGACAAGGCCACATTGTTCAGCCTCAACGTCCCTACTGCCCAGAAGACAGCAGCCTGGGATCGAGTCCGGGACTCTGTGAATGCCCTGTCCAAGGTTCGCAGGACCACCGCTGGTGTCAGGCACAGGTAATAATTATTCAAATTTTATATCACTCTTAGAACACACCCCATATTTGTGAAAAACACACACAGTAGGCTTTGAGTAATAAACTGATTTGAACGTAACACAAATATATTTAATATATTTATTTGACACAGACAGACACAGAAAAGTAACATGTAAAATAAAAATAATATTAACGTGTGTATATTTACTAAATATACTATTTTCATTTGCAGATTTTATGATTGTCGGGCCTCTGTCCATAAAAAAATTGAGAGGCAGGCCACTGGAGGAGGCAAGACTGTCTTATTTAGACAGTGGGAGGCAGAGCTTAAGGATGGCCTCCTACTTCACGAAGATGCCCCGCCCCCTGGAGTGAGCACTGCCAGTGCCAGATCCGCCGCCAAGCACCAGAGACTGAGAGCTGGTGAGTAAAATAAAATCTATCATTATATATTGCAGTTATATGGTTGTTGTTTGCAGCTCACTATATTTTTTATGACTGCGGCATGTGAGACTTACGTTTTGCTTTACATTCATGTTTTCCAGATCGATCAATGTCATCATCCGTGGAGGAGGGAACAGGAACAGCTGCTTCTGCTTCATGCCCCCCTCAATATTCTGGCAGTGGTGAGTACCTACTACCTACCTAACCAACACAAAGCAAACATAATAACAAACATCTATTTATTGTATTTAACCACTTCAGCCCCCGATGATTTTCCCCCCTTCCTTACCAGAGCACTTTTTGCGATTCGGCACTGCGTCGCTTTAAGTGACAATTGCGCGGTCGTGCGACGTGGCTCCCAAACAAAATTGGCGTATTTTTTTGAACAGAAATAGGGTGGTATTTGGTGGTATTTATTTGATCACCTTTGCGGTTTTTATTTTTTGTGCTATAAACAAAAAAAGAGCAACAATTTTTAAAAAAAAATCAATATTTTTTACTTTGTCATAAAAATTATCCCCCAAAAATATAAAAATAAATATTTTTTTTCCTCAGTTTAGGCCGATACGTAAAATTACGTATTCTTCTACATATTTTTGGTCAAAAAAATTACGTTAAGTGTATATTAATAATTGGTTCGCGTGATCACGGACATATGTACGCAAATGATCATGTACAGATGACTGTGTGCAGGTGATCACGGACATATGTGTGCAGATAATCATTGACACATGTTATTTTACCGGGACATATGTGAGGGACATGTGTTTTTATTATTTTGGGACATGTGTTTTTATTAGGGGACATGTGTGTTTTGGGGACATGTGTGGGGACATGTGTGTTTACACTGTGGGGACACTACACTGGTGATCAGTGAGTAAAAAGCTGTAAAAACAGCTAATACTCACTGATCACCAGCCGGCTGGAGTGATCCGCTCTCCTCTCCTCACCAACGACTTCCGTGTGAGGAGAGGAGAGCCGATTGCCTAGCAAACGGCTGTTTGTTTACATCACATGACGGCTGTGATTCGACACGGCCGTCATGTGATCAGGAGGGCCAATCACCGACCCCTCCTGCCGATCCGAGATGCGCCGTGTCCGGGTGACACGGCCGCATCGGGATCGCGCCACTGCGCTGGCACGCGCGCGATCCCTCTACTTCAGAAGGACGTTCCAGAACGTCAGATCAGAAGTAGACGGCTCCCACCCGGCCGTCTATGTACAGTGGCCGGGTGGGAAGTAGTTAAGTACCGTAGTTTATCGCGATTCCAAGAGCGTTTGCAATTTTAAACCATAACATGTTCGATATCTATCTATTTTACTTGGAGTAACATCGACTATCGCAATATCCCCAAAAATTGGGCTAAATACATTTACTGTAAAAAAAAAATGTTTTTAATTCAGTTAATTTCTCACCTAAAATTGCTTTTGAAAGGCCGCTGTGCAAATACACACACAGTGCACATATATATATATATATAATTATAATGTTTGTGGTTCTCAGTAATTTTCTAGAAAAAAGTTTTGATTTTAAATTGTAAACAATAACTGTCATAAATAGGCTTGGTCCAGAAGTGGTTACCATAACTCTTTATTCTATCTTAACAGAAAGCCTGAGCTGCCATATCCCAGACCCTCCAGCATCAGCTCCTTCTGCCAGGAAGCAACGCCCCATTTCTCCTCGACGTAAGTACTAGAATACGCAAGCTGCCAATATAAAGAAAAAAGGACACAAGGCACCATCATCCACACTAAGTTCACAAACACATAAAAAAAGCTACAACCATCCATTTTTAAGTTCATACACACAGCACACACCCCAAACTAGGGGTCTACCGATTAATGGTGGCCCCTTTTTTTGTAATTATCGTTGACAAACTTACCAATATAGTGCTTCAAGGTGTTGTACTCGGGTGATGCTTGCAGCGGCAGACATCACCCGTCCGGTGCTGTTTTTTAACAACCAATGTGGCTAAGCACTAGCAGCCGCTTGTCTGTTATTACAAACAGCTGGAGGGGAAGTCCTCCCCAGAAGTGCAGTCGCTGTAAATCTGAGGAGAAACTCTGAATTGAGGGGAAGCTCTGCTGATTTTATCTTCCAATCGTGTACAAACAAACATTCTGTTTTTTTTCCCTTGCATGACTGTCCCCCTCAGATCTACAGCGACTGCACTTCCAAGTGCACTTGTAGTGGAAAGTGTATTTTCCTTTAGTAAATAGACCCCACTGTTAGTATTGTAACCTATAATTGTTTATTCTATTACTACAATATTTGGAAATGCATCTGATCTTAGTATCTGAACGCCACTACAATCAGACAGCCACCAGTAACAGTAAGTTAGTAACTAGGGTGGAACTTAGAAGAGTAGTGAAAATAAATTCTTTGCTATATATTATAAAGAGAAAAACAAACCTATTTTTATTGAAAGCGTTTGTTAAAAAAAAAAAAAAAAGAAAACTGTTCCCTTAAAAACTTAAGGAAGGACCACCCGCCGCAGTTATATGTCGGCTGTTTGAAGAGGACCACCATTGTTATGGCAGCAGATAGCTGCCATAACCCCGGTATCTTCTTCAGCGGGCGGTCCTCTTTCAGATAAAATTGGTTACTGCGGCGGACTTGCCGCAAGTTCACTTTTATCAGGGGCCAAAGAGGCGGTGGAGACGATCAGGTCCACTTCTGCCCTCCAATCTTAAAGGGTTTTTTTTTTTGGGTGGGGGAGAAGAATATGACATTTCTTTTTATATTAATTTTTTATTGTATTTTTGTGTAGATAATATATGAGATCTGAGGTCTTTTTGACCCCAGATTTCACATTAAAGAGGACCTGTCATTGTTTTTTTCTATTACAAAGGATGTTTACAATACATTCCTTGTAATAGGAATATATGTATATGTTACACAAATAGTATTTATTTTTTAAAGGACAATGTCAAAATAAAAAGGAATAAAATATGTTTTTATTATAATCTCTAGAAATCAATTTCTTTGAATGCTAGCATCAACATTGGCTATCTCGTCTATTTCAGATCAACAAGAAGACCTGTCAGACGGGATTTCGCTCCGGGATGAGACCGAGCTGACCCCTTTGGCCCAGAAGCAGACTCTAGGGCCACAGGAAGCTGCCCCCCCTGTACGTCCTCCACTGCCTCACCCTCCAGAGGAGCAGCCAGTGCCGCAGTTGCCACCACCAACACCGAGTCAGACAACTGTCCTGCTGACAGAGATGCGGAGGCTGGCCAAAGCCAACAAAAAAATGCAGAGGGAGAATCGTAGGTTGAACCGGACCCTCCACCGTGCCATCAGAAACCACACTGATGATATGGAAAGGATGTGGGTCCGGTTCAACCTACAACAGAACCAGGCAATGGAGCATTGCAAATTATGTTTGCTGGAAGCAATTTCCAGACACAATGCTCCATTGCCTGGTACTAGCTCTACCACCACCATGAGCAGCCGAGAAGCCTCTCCATCATGATGAAACCAGCATCCACTGCGTGCTCCAGGACCATAGCTATTTTGTTTGTTTGTTCAAATCTAATATATTATTTTATACTTTTATTTTGTGTGTAAAAATAAAGTTGTTTTGAAGTAATAAAACCAGCAGTCTTTAGTGCTTGATTTTGTTGAGGGAGGTGTTTATGTTTACAGCACACTAGACACATAGACACACTGTGATAAGCCACATTGACACAGAAATAAAAAGTTCCCTCCTCCGCCTGCTCCGCAACTCAAAAGGAGTGTTGCAAAGCGAGCTATACATTCTGTCCCCCACCCCATCCCATTCCCCATCCAAGGTAGCCAGGCAGACATATAGGACAGAATAAGGTGACAGACACTACTGTACAACTGAACATAGAAATGTTTATTAGGTCTCTCTAAAGCATAAAGCAACTCCAACAATAAATTATTAATAACTTAACTTAATAACAGTAGTTAGTTCCCTTCTGCAATGGCAGAAAACAAAAACACTCCCCTTCCCCCACCCAAACATATTGGGGCACATCAGGGCATATTGGGGCACATCAGGGCATACTGGGGCACATGGCATATTATTGGGGCACATTGGGGAACATCAGGCCACAGCGTTTACCAGCTTGTGGATTAGTATAATTACATTTGGCACATCGAACAACAATTGAATGGGTATAAATATTTTTTGGGCATTTAAGAAACTTTGATTGTGGGGAGGGACAGGGTCCAACTAAAGAGTCTAAGACCAAGAGGCCATCTCTGCTGCAGAGTGCAGACAGTCAGTCAGTGAGTTCAAGGAATGTCCAGAGTAAGGGAGGGGTACCCCAGCTTTGGCAAATTTATTTTCAAAAATGCTAACTGCTCCATTAGCTGGGGGGACAACTGTGATCTTTGGGGTGACAGGATGTTTCCCGTCACAGAAAACACCCGCTCACTCTGGACACTTGTTGGAGGGCAGGACAGTAGCTCCTTGGCAATATCTGCGAGGGCAGGCCACTCCTCGCTCTTCTCCTGCCAAAAAGACATAGGATCTGTGGTGGGGTGCACTGGTGGGGATGACAAATATGTCATGACAACCTCCTTTGATGAAATGCGTTTCCTGGGGCGCACTATGCTGCTGGAGGTTCCCATTAGGGTGTCAAATGCCTCAGTCAAGACGGAAGAAGATGCTCCGCGACCGCTGGCAGGAGCTCTGCTGCTCACTTCAGAATCAGTAGATGCTGTTGCATGGGAGAGGGGGTTTTCAATATCTTCTTCCTCCTCTTCCTCCTCTCCCAGCTCTTGCGGCCTTACCATCTGCCTTTCCCTCTGACGCACCCTGTCAATCAGTCTGTCCCGCCATGTTGTGAGAGCACTGCACTGCACAGCCATTTTGCCCTTGCAACGAGGGTCACACATGGCAGCCAGCATCAGTTCTGGGCAAGAGGCGGTCAAATCCTGCGTGCGCCTGCCCAATTCCAAGAGAAATGTCTTGAGCAGAGCCAACACATCAGGTTGAGGGACACCACCAGGCAAAGGTTCCTGAGCTGACATGAACCGCTCCAATTTAGTCTGAAGATGGTTAAAAAGCGGCAGCACATTAGCAATGCTGGCATCCTCGCGGCTCAGATGTTCTGTCACAGAGAGGAATGGTTTGAGGACTGCCACAATCTGCCCAATTATGGCCCAGTCCTCCCTGCCTAAAGGTCTCTCTATGCCGATATTATGTTCACAGGCCATGGCATGGAGAGCCTTCTGCTGCTCAAGGATGCGTTCCAGCATTGCTAGGGTTGAATTCCACCTAGTCCCCACATCCTGTTTTAGGCAGTGTTCTGGAAGGCCTGCCTTCCTCTGTTCCAACCTGAGGAGGTGGCTGTCCCTCACACTTCGATGGAAGTGGCCAGCCATCTTCCGGCAAGAGTCCACCACTTTGGACAGCCTTCCATCGCCGCCAGAATTAGCCTCCACCAATCGGAAGCTTTCGGTTACCACCTGGTGGAGAAGGTGGGCTGAGCAGCGCACACCCACAAATCTGCCATCCCTTACAGCCTTCACCATGTTGCTGCCTCCGTCTGTCACAATATAGCCAATCCTGTAGCTGTTGCTGTCAGTGTCTGCCTGAAACCACTGCAACAACATTTTCTGCAGGGCTTGCAGGATATTTTGCGCTGTATGCTTCTCATCAAGCACCTCAGCGTGCAGCAGAAAAGAACGGTGCCCCTCTTTGACAAGTGCTGATGACGAGGATCCAGATGACACCTTGCCCTGCCACCAATGTGCCGTCAGGGACAGGAAGGCGTGTCGGGCACTAGATGCACTCCACAGGTCAGTGGTCAGGTGCACTGCCTGTCCACCTGCCTTTCTAATCTCGTCCTTCAGCACCCCAACACAAGACCTGTATAAGGCTGGCACCACAGTTTGGCTAAAGGTCTTTCGTGATGGCACACGGTACTGTGGTGCAACAGCCTGCATCAACTGCCTGAAGGGCTCACCTTCTACCATATTGAATGGTGCTCCTCCAACTGCAATAAGCTGGCCGATCAGGCGTGTAATCTTCCTAACCTGTGCCTGAGACATTCCTTTTGCACTGTGAAAGCCACCAAAATCTTCCAGGGTGGCCTGGTGGCTGGTATGGGTTGGATGTGGGGTGGTGGTGCTGGTACTTATGGTGGTGGCTGTGGTGGTGCCACTATTGGTATTGGTTCCTCTTTTGGTGTTTGGAGGGGACACAATTTTCTCCCCTAACAGCACAGCCTGGTGGTGCACACGCATGTGCTGGTTCATCCCGCTGTTGCTGAGATGCCCTATGTCTCGGCCCCGGCTGATGTCCTTGCCACAATGCTTGCATTTGGCCTTCTGACCAACGCCAATTTTGGTGAAATGCAGCCAAACGCTGGAACGGCAGCCAGCACCAATGACACTGCCCGCAGTGCCTGGTGATGGACTCACATCCACTGCAGTGGTTGGACTGTCTTTCTGAGGTTCAGCAGGAGGAGCAGGATGAAGAAGAGAATGAGATCGGAACATCACGGGTATTTTGGGTGCTGTTGCTGTGGTTGCATTGGCCGATGATGCTGGAGGCTTTGAAATAACGGCAGGGGACTTATAAGGGGAGAAAAGTAGTGGGGAGTCAGGGGAGATATATTCTCCTGGGCTGTCGCTGGGGCCAACATGGGTAGATGCCGATGGTTGGTAATCAAAGTTCTCCATGTGAAAACTTGTTTCCATCTCTTTCTCTTCTTCTACATTGCCAGGGGAAGACTGATGATCTTTACAATGGGTTGTAAGCTGACTCTCCTCAGGCTCCTGCTTGCTTATCTCGAAGCTCCCTGGAGTGCTGATAGTGATAACATCATCATGATGAGCTTGTTCAGCCTGGGCCTTCTCACATGTTTCATGCAGCATGCTGTCCAAGATCTCCATCTTTGGCTGCACAAAGGTGTGTGCACTGGGAAGTTTCCCTTTGGTCTGCCCTCGTCCTCTTCCATAAAAGGTACGAGTGGGCATGCTAGTGCTACCAGCAGCAGTGCTTGTACAAGGTAAGTCCTCCTGGAACAGCTGGCGACGTGATGTCTGCGGTTTGGCAGGCTCTTTCACTCCTCCTGGTCGCCTCAACTTCATGGGAGGTGAGCTGAGCTCAGGGGCCGCAGAGACAGAACGTCCCACCTGCTGCTGTTCTACTTGACGCCGGCTCGAAGCTCTCCCTCTCCCAGCAGCAGCACTCTTTCTGCCTCGATCTCCTTGTTTGCTGCTCATTTTGCCTTCCAAGTCAAAAAAAGACAAAAAAAAAAGATGAGCAGACTAAAACAAAAATCTGGAGCAAAAGAAGAAATCCAATAGCAAAATAAGCTATCAAGGATAATACTCTTGCAGACTCGAACAGATATCAGGGCAAATGAATATCAAAAATCCAAGGATCGCAACGATATTTGAGCAGATGCACTGGCACAAATAGTTGACTGTATGATCAGCTCCACAAAGAGAAGTCATATGATCAGGGCGTGCCCTCTGCCCTGCCCTGTAGGCCTCAGCATCACAAGAAAACCTCTGATGTGATTGGTCAACCAACAGTCACATGTTTCTGTAGTAAAGAAATTTGGACCAACAAAGAATTCGTTAGTATTCGTACACTGTCGATATTCGTTATACTGAATATCGAATCCATTCAAATCATTCGTTATATCCGCTATAATAATTTATTTTGTATTAGTTGAAATTAGATATTATTTGGTAGTTGGAGCCGAAATTCTAATCATTCGTTATATCCGCTATAATAATTTCTTTCGTATTAGTTGAAAATTAGAAATTCGATATATTTGGTAGTTGAATTCGAATAGTTTGGAGCCGAATTTCGAATCACTCGTTATATCCGCTATAATAATTTCTTTAGTATTAGTTGAAATTGAAATTCGATATATTTGGTAGTTGAATTCGAATAGTTTGGAGCCGAATTTCGAATCACTCGTTATATCCGCTATAATAATTTCTTTAGTATTAGTTGAAATTGAAATTTGATATATTTGGTAGTTGAATTCGATTAGTTTGGAGCCGAATTTCGAATCACTCGTTATATCCGCTATAATAATTTCTTTAGTATTAGTTGAAATTGAAATTCGATATATTTGGTAGTTGAATTCGAATAGTTTGGAGCCGAATTTCGAATCACTCGTTATATCCGCTATAATAATTTCTTTAGTATTAGTTGAAATTGAAATTCGATATATTTGGTAGTTGCCGGATTCGAATAAATTTAGAATAATTTGGATCCGAAATTCGTAAACGGAATTTCGTATTCCGTACAGAATTCGTATCCAAAAAAATTCGTAATTCGGTTCCGTACGAATGTACGAATTTAGAAAAATTCGTACGAATTTACGATTCGTACGAAACTAACCGCACATGTCTATGCAGTGGTCAGTGGTAACATACAACACACTTAAGAGAGTGCAGGGGTCAGGACTATGCACAGAGCATTACTCTACATTGTAGACACGTGGCTTGTGTATGTTTTCTAAAATATTAGGAAGAAGTTACTGGAAGGATCTGTCTTCTTATCTGCATAAAACCAGAACATAAGCAGGCACAAATATGCAAGGAAATGTTGCAAAAATCTTTGCACTGTTGATGTTGAACTGGAGGGCATTATTTTAAAAGGTATGCTTTGTCTACAGAAATTTAGTGATTTCATATCATAATGCAAGCTAACTAACCTTATTCTATTTATATACAGTAAATGGTGATGGTAAGTGAGCTTACGCTAAAACAGAACTTCAGAAATAAAAAATGCAAAATGCCGGTGTTGAGCTATAATTTGTTTGTCAATTTAAAGGTGGCATTGTGCCTCTTATTTTGGCTGTCAGGAAACAACGGGGGACCAATTTGCCATCCCAGTTGGGAAAAGACAGTAATTATTGCTAGCGGCTATAGCGCGGCTAGTGATAAATGCAAGAGAATCCGGCAGACTGGTTGTACCCAAGTTGATCGGCCGAGATGTGAACCATGTATGGCTGGCCTTGCAATTAAAAAAAGAAAAGCAACTAATCTTAGTTACAAATGATGGATTCCCAACGAGATTCTCAGCATCATTCCAGTATTAGACATGTGCAATTCATTTCGTTTTTTTTTTCATTTTTCGTTTTTTTTCGTTTTTTTAGTTCGTTCGTTTTCGTACGAATCGAACGAATCCGAATAACGAATCGTTCGAATCGTACGAATCCGATTAACGAATCGTTCGAAACGAACGAATCGGAAAAACAACGAAAATCCGAAAAACCAAATTAGAAACAACGAATGTACGAATGAAGAAAATTCGAAAAACGAAAAAAGGAACGAAAATGAACGAAAAAATTCGTACATTCGTAACTTTTTTTTTGTTGAATTGGTAATTTTCCATGTCCCTTACAATGGTGCTGCTTAACGTGCTTCGAAATAAATTGAACGAAAAAATTCGTACATTCCTAACTTTTTTTTTCGATTCGTAACTTTTTTTTCGATTCGTAACTTTTTTTTTTTTTGTTGAATTGGTAATTTTCCGTGTCCCTTACAATGGTGCTGCTTAACGTGCTTCGAATAGATTGAACGAAAAAATTCGTACATTCGTAACTTTTTTTTTCGATTCGTAACTTTTTTTTTTTCAATTCGTAAATTATTAAAATGTAATAATAGCACACATTACATAAAATTTTGAATTATGCTCCGATTACGAATCTACGAATTTTACGAATGTACGAATAAATACGAATGCGTCCGAATTCCGAAAAAACGAATCAACGAAAAAATAACTCTTACGAATGTACGAATGCGAACACCGACGACTTACGAATGTACGAATCGTTACGAATCCGAACACTGACGACTTACGAATGTACGAATCGTTACGAATCAACGGAAACGAAAAAAACGAAACGAAAAAAACGAATTTTTTTGTTGTGCACATGTCTATCCAGTATCTTTAACTGGGTCTTGTGGCCTGCGTCCATGTTTCACACTGCATAGCTATTGCCCCGTACACATGAGTAGACTTTCCGACAACATAACTGTGGAATTTTGTTCGAAGGTTGTTGGTTTAAACTTGTCTTGCATACACACAGTCACACAAATGTTGGCCAACAATTACAAACGTAGTGACGTACGAGACATACAGCGAGCTGATTAAAAGGAAGTTCAATAGTCATACGCCACCCTTTGGGCTCCTTCTGCTAATGTTGTGTTTGGTGAGCATTGATTCCGAGCATGTGTGGACTTGTGTACACACGATCGGAAAGTCCGACAACAAAATTTGTTGATGGAAAATTTGAGAACCTGCTAGCCAAAATTTGTTGACGGAAAGTCCGACAACAAATGTTCGATGGAGCATACACATGGTCAGACTTTCAGCCAACAAGCTTACATCCAACATTTGTTGTCGGAAAATCCAATTGTGTGTACTGGGCATAAGTTTTGTTGGCCTATGAGCGACAGATTCCTCTGTAAGGGATCATTATAGCTCTTCTCCTTTTTTATGGTGTCCAAAGCAATGTCTCATAAGCTTATCCATGTACTGAACATTCCAAAATTAGGACGCATTCAAGATGCTCAATATTTTTTTTTTGTTGGCTGCTCATTGACTGACCATTGCTAATTATCTCTTGTATGAAATCAACTAAACATTTGCTCAGTGAATGTTAAAGTGGATGTAAACCCAATGTCATCCTTTCTAAACTACTGCCATAGGGGTTATCTATAAGGATATACATGACTCCTGCATGTATCTTTACCTGTCAAATGTCTCCCCTCTGTCTGTTATGAGAGCCGAAAAAAATGCAGATTCTGTGGGTGGGTCTGTTGTCTGGAGCTTGGTGGGTGGAGTCGTGATGTCAGTAGGCTCCCCGCCCACCTCTATACTCCCCTTGTCAATATGCATTTTCCCCTGTGTATTTCTTACACTGAACTTCTGCTATGATCACTAACATCCAGTGAAAAGACAGGAAAGTAACCACATGACTTCAGCATGCCCAATTATGCTGAAGTGTGGAACATCCAATCCTGGCAGAGCAGCAGAAGAAAGGAGTGGGAGGGAATTAAAAAAATAATGCATGTCTCTTAGGCTAGTGCATGAGATATGTAAATCACCTGTCACTCACAGCAAGGGGGAGGATTTGACAAAGTTTTTCTCTGTTTGTCAAGATTTATCTCACTGAACAATAAAAGAGGATTGCTCAGAGCTGGATTAACTCTTTGTGGCAAGACTGGGCTCAAATGATAGGAAATCTTATACTCTACATTATGACATCAACATTTTTTTTTTCGGGTTTACATCCACTTTAAGATTTAAATTTGATATAAAAGTTTCAAGTATTATCAATTAATAAATCATCCCTCCCTTAATGCCATACCTGAAAGGAAAAACAGGTTCATGAAGAATGATAAATGTAACTTGGGCACTGCTTTTATCTCCCACCTATTCCACATACACTGGACTTGTGCAGAGTTTCCCTTTAAGGGCCAGTTCACACCACATGCAGTCCAGTGCGTTTTATTTCTACATCAAAACCACATGGAAAGTAAGTTGTAGGGTTTTCAATGGCATAGTTCACACCAGTGCTTACAGTTTCAGTGCGTTCCAGTTCCAGAAAAAAAAAGTAGAACATTTTTCCTGCACCTGACTATACTGGAACGCTGTAAGACACACTTGAATGCACCTAAGCGCACCAAAAACACACATGTCCTTATTTAAGGTTAAGAAAAAAGAGGGGTAAAATGCACTGGACTGCATAAAAAACGCACAAAAATGCATCAAAAACTGCACTGGAACACATCAAAAAACGCATTAAAAACATGCATGCAGAAAAGCATCTGGAACGCATCCGAACTGTGTTTCTATGGTGTGAATTGGCCCTAAGACTTTTCATTTATTACAGGTACTTATATAGATATCTAGGTACCTATATAGTACACAGCACTTTACACATATATATTGAAAAATCACAATCAGTCTTTGACCTTAAGGATCTTACAATCTAAGGTTCCTAACTCACATTCATACATACACATACCTGGGCAAATTTAGACAGGATCCAGTTAACCTACCAGCATGTCTTCGGAGTGTGGGAAACCAGTACAGGCGCAGGGAGAACATGCCATATCCAGGCAGGTAGTGCTGTGGTTCGGATTCAAACTAATGACTCAAAAAACAAAAACAGAAAGAAGGACTTTATAGGTTGCCATCAATAACCCCTTCATAATGGAAAAGAGTACTAGAATCTTTCATAAAAAAGTATACAAAGTTTATTTCTCATCCAAAAAATTATAAAATCAGTCTAAAAGATTGTGTTCATCCTACATGGATGTCATTCACTTTCCCCTAACAGGATAGCAAGCATATAGTCCATGTCAGACCAGCCCATGAATGGACATAACATAAACCTCTACATGTAAACAGCAAATTTCAGGCATATATATATATATATATATATATATATGTAGCGGGGGTGTTCCCCTTTTAGGGAAAAGACGGTTTCAGTCAGCAGAAGCAGGGGATAAGACTACCATTCCCATAATCCCCCTGGCTCCCGGGAGGTTGGATGTTTTCGCCCCAGAGGCTGATGGGAGAGGTGATGTAAGGGAGAGAGAAGGCCCGCCTCTTCCTCTTCTGACGCGGGGACGAGAGAGAGAGAGGAGACACCTGTGTGGACCGGCACTGCGGAAGGCCTGAAGCCTGGGCCTTGCAGCAGACTGAGGGAGACCCTCGTACCTCACTGCCAGCCTGAGCGGTACGGAGACTTTCGCCTGGCAGCCGTCAGTCAGAACAGGGACCGGAACGCAGGGGTTGTGACGAACGAGGCCGGACACAGCCAGTGGGGGTCCCAGAGCCAAGGACGGTATCCGGAGTGGTGAGCGAGCGAAAGCTCAGTCTATGCTGTTGTTTTACCCTTTATGCCTATCAGACTGCCAAGGCTATTTACCTCAGAGAGCAGAGGATTGTTTCTTTCTTGTGGATTACAAATACATTGCTTAATCCTTTATGTGCACCACCTCTACAGATCCTTTGCCGGTGAAGAATATTGTGTTCCCTCAAGGACTGAGCTCTATTGTTAGGGATCAGGCCTGGTCCGTTAGGTAGTCACAATTAGATTGTTGCACCTCAGGGGTGCCTAGCAAACGGTCGCTACACGTGGCGCTCCGTCCCCCATTGCGGTTCAGTGTTGTTCAGTGTTGTTCAGTGTTGTTCAGTGACCTGCTTGTGTGTTGTAAGTTAAATGTTTGATGCATGTTACTATTTTTTTCACATTACCAGAAGTAAAGACAGTTATTTCAGCTAGCAGTTTGTCTGTGAGTTTGAGTCCATCACACTTAGAGCATAAGTGATTTTATATGTGCATATATATATATATCTGTCTATTAACTGTGCCAGAGCGGGTAGAGCAGATTGCCGGGGGGTTGGTGGAGCTGTACTCAGGGACCCAAATCAAACTTGCGGCCCTTTTAACTGGGGGTATCGCTACATATATATATATATATTATACTAGGCCAAATGACATGAAGGATCCAATGTTCAATCTTGATCTTTACATGTTTCAACTGAGAAGGCTTCTTCAGGAGACCCTACTTATATTGAGGACAAATCACAATTACTTATAGAGCAAGATAAAAGATATTTGCATATATATATAAATATAGTGTCCAGTAGTCACATATTGAGGAATTAAAAAATACCTAAAGCATAATAAGAATAAGTGTCCTATTCAGACTATATATCTAGATTTGTCCTACTGTCCCATGGGTCAATAAAGATCAAAGCTTACAAAACTGTTCATTTAAAATTATGCAAATATTAAAAGAGCATTATCAAACTGAACTTCTAGGCATAGAAGAACAAATCCAAGCCCTTTTAATTCAAGGCTCAGGGACAAGTATGGCCACAAATATCCCTCATTTTTTTCTTCCTCTATATGTGAGTACTGGACACTATATATAGATATATGCAAGTAACTTTTATCTTGCTCTGTAAGTAATTGTGATTTGTCCTCAATATACTGTAAGTAGGACTCCTGAAGAAACCTTCTCTGGCGAAACGCGCATAGATCAAGATTGAACATTGGATCCTTTATGTCATCTGGCCTAGTGTAATATATATATATATATATATATATATAGATAGATATATCTATATCTATATCTATATCTATATATATACCTGACATTTTCTATTTACATGTTATGTACATTTATGGGCTGGTCTGACGTGGACTATATGCTTGCTATCCCATTTGGGAAAGTGAATGACATCCATGTAGGATGAACACAAACTTTTAGACTGATTTTATAATTTTTTTGGATGAGAAATAAACTTTGTATACTTTTTTATTAAAGATTCTAGTACTTGTTTCCTTTTATGTAGGGATTATTGATGGCGACCTTTAAAATTCCTTCTTTTTTAAAACCAATATTTATTGGATGTTGCGCCACGTCAATAAAGTGTGCTTCACTTAGTACTGCAATTCAAATTGATGACCCTAATGCAGCTAGGCGGAAGTGCTAACCCCTTAGCCACTGTGCTGCCCCTCTTTTGTATGTTTATACGTCTCCTAAAGGAGCAATCATCTATAGATATAATATTTGTAGTGAGTCTAAATAAAACTAAGCATCACATAGACGTTTTATGTCTCAAGAATACCTTATCACTCCAATTTATCTATGATAGGTACAGACATGTGGAATAATTTTCAATGGAATGACATATATCTAATTTTAGGCTAATGAAGCAAACAGGATGTCTGGATTTTTATGTTCTACTATTATGTTTTAGATGTGGCTGGGTGCGGCAATCAATTGAAATTATTATTATTGCCCTAGATTTATCATCTGCCTGAGGATGCAATATAAACTTGTATGTGGGATCACATTTGCAGTCAGTGCTCTGTTCACATAGTGTACAGGAGACAGCAGTATTATTATACCAGAAGCCGTACATTGTAGTACAAGATTTGTTTTACATCTGTGTGATGAACATAGACAGATCTGAGAATGTCAATTCACTATACCAAGAGGAAGCAACTGTTGATAGTACAGAATGCAACTGTCCATGCAACCATGCGTCCACCTGTTTATAGCAGTTCATAGCCAGGTCATTGACCTCACTTTTCTCCATTGCAGTTAAAAAGGAAGTAAACTTCCATCTTTAAGTTTTACCTATAGGTGAGCCTATAATGAGGCTTACCTATAGGTAGTGTAAATATCTCCTAAACATGCACTGTTTAGGAGATATTTACTGTACATACAGCCAGCTCCCACACGCATGCACAGGAGTGAAGTCATCGCAGCTCCGGCCAGTCATAGAGTAGGAGTCTGCAAACCCATAAGGAAGACCGGCTGTCTCCCGAGATCTGCCTGTGGGACTGATGTGAAATGTTCCATCCAATAAGTGTGCAGTCTGTGCTACCTGTGAGACAGTTTCCCACTGAGCCAATACTGATGCTTGCCAGAGCCGCTCAGTGTGTGAAACTGTCATGTAAATTAACTGGATGCACAGAGAGACCAGCTGTCAGAATTCAGCGTTGATGTTGGGGGTGGGCGGGACCCAGCAGCTATTAAACACCAGCCAATGGGGTGGGTTTTGGGCGGGCCCGCTACGTGTATGTGGCCTCACTCCCTTTCTTAAAGGGGTTGTAAAAGCTTTGTGTTTTTTCACCTTAATGCATCCTATGCATTAAGGTGAAAAAACATTTTGCACTCTCTGGCCCCCCCCCCCCGAGCCCCCGTTTTACTTACCTGAGCCCCGAATCTATGTGGGCGCGATCCCGCGTTACTTCCCCCAGCTCTTGTGGGCTCTTCATTGGATGATTGATAGCAGCGCAGCCATTGGCTCCCGCTGCCCTCAATCAAATCAATGATGCAGCGTGACGGGGGGCGGGGCCGAGTGATACACTTGGCGGCTATGGCCGCCGAGTGTTTCACACGGGAGCACGCCTGCAAGCTAACCCCCTTGGGAGAGTGCTTCCCAGAGGGGGGTTAGCTCTTGCAGGGAGGAGCCGAGACAGCCGCCGAGGGACCCCAGATGATGAGGATCGGGGCCACTCTGTGCAATACGAACTGCACAGTGGAGGTAAGTATGATATGTTTGTTATTTAAAAAAATAAAAACATAAACCTTTATAACCCCTTTAAGCAGCCCAATCAATGGCTGGTGTTTGATAGTTTTTGGGTCCCGCCCACCCCGGGTCTTGCTTACCCCCTACATCACCGCTGAATTTTGACAGCTGGTCTGTCTCTGCTTGCAGTTACATTACATGTCAGTTTAACACACAGTTTCACTAAGTGTCAATATCGGCTCAGTGTGAAACTCCAAGCACAACCCCCCCCCCCCCCCCATCAAATCACCTCTTTTAGCACAAACCCCCAAATCCCCTCTCCTTGCACAAATTCTTTTCCCTCTCCCAACACAAATCACCATTCTTAGCGCGCATCCCTATTTTCCCCTCCTAGAGCAATTCTTATCCCCTGCCACCCTCCAAATCCCCCCCCCCCAATCTCCTGGAGGTACCCCCCACCTCACATGATACTACAGTGCCCATGGCAGCTGCAGGGCCATCTTTAATGCAGGGCAAATGGGGCATCTGTCCGGGCCCCATTCATTGTTGGAGGGCCCCAACCACTGATAAGTCAAGTGCATTTGTTTTCTCTGTCTATCCAGCTCTTCTACTGGCTCGCCCCTTCCCCTTATCTCAGTCTGAGGGGGCTGAGTCTCTTCCCCAGCGACGTGCTGCATTCCGCCCCTCCCATCCCTCCTCTGCGGGCTGCCGGACTACATCGCTCTGCACAGTGAGTAGATTGTCTCCTTTGGAGACACTGTGTGCTGTCCTGAGCCAGGCTCATCCTCCCACCACCAGTGATAACTTTTCAGGGAGTCTCAGCTGCTGGTGTTGTAGTGCAGGGCAGTGATTGGTTGCTGATGCAGAACTTCTTGGAGGGGGGAGGAGAAGGCAGGGCTGCTGGGTGTTGCAGTGCAGAGCAGTGATTGACAGTTGTGGGCTCAACAATAACCACCCTCCCTGCTTCGCCACCCTCAACAATAACCCCCCTCCCTGCTTCCCCACCCTCAACATTAACCCCTCTCCCTGCTTCTCCACCTGCAACAATAACCCCCTCCCTGCTTCTGCACCCTCAACAATAACCCCCCCCCCTGCTTCTCCACCCTCAACAATAATCCCCCTCCCCGCCTCTCCACCCTCAACAATAATCCACTCCCTGCTTCTCCACCCTCAACAATAACCCCCTCCCTGCTTCTCCACCCTCAACAATAATCCCCCTCCCGCTTCTCCACCCTCAATAATAACCCCCCTCTCCACTTCTCCACTCTCAATAATAACCCTCCTCCCCGCTTCTTCACCCTAAACAATAACCCCAATCCCTGCCTCTCCACCCCCAATAACCCCCCTTCCTGCTTCTCCACCCTAATCAATAACCCCAATCCCTGCCTCTCCTCCCCAATAACCCCCCTCCCTGCTTCTCCACCCTCAGCAGGAGGGGGCCTGTGTAGTGATGGGCATAGTATGGGCAGGGGTGTAATGATGTGGGGGGGTTAAAATTGCCTTGGGGGGGCCCAGGAAAACGTCTGCCCAGGATCCAATCAACATTAAAGACGGCTCTGGGCAGCTGTCCCTTCTGCCCACCCCTTGTCCTATCCAAGATTTACCAGGGAGACAAATCTGGTGTACAATTTTACTTCAGAACATACAGCATTATCAACTTGTTAAAGGAAGTGGAAAAAATTATAGATCTGGCAGGATCAACAAGTAATAAAACTATGCTACAGGGAGACTCAGGAAAAAAAGAACGGCTGTGTTAATGCTAGTGGCATGCTACACAAAATATAAAAAAATTTGCCCATATTTGCATATGTAATTTTGCCCATAATTAACACTTTTCATAACAGTTTTATGAAATTAAGAAAAAAAAAAAACGGCAAAAAAATGAATTGGTACGTGTCAAACATTATAATGTGGTCTACTAAAGATCACGATACAACAAACACATGCTTCACATTTCCAAATACGAATCACAAAACTATATCTTTAGAGGAAAAAATGCCCACGTTAGCAGAGATAAGCATACTGTACAGAGCTTTTATAAATGTATTATTTTGCATGGTAAAATTAACTGCACTCATTTCGATCAAAAAAAATGTGATTCTCTAACGTTTTGCGTTCTTCTAGTATATAATTGTCCTTGACCTTTTTTATGTCCTTTTTCCTGCAACATGGAGATACAAACCAGGTCAGAGAAAATTACAGCTTTTGAAACTTCATGTGCTCATGTTAACTATTGTAAAGCGTGTACCAAGTACTATTAGGAAGTAAGCAATAGCACACTTCAGGGTGTACATTAAGCGGAGGCACAGCATGGTATAGATGCATTGTAGAACATGAGGCAAAGTGCAGTGATTTAGCTTAATGCACACCCTGGAGAGTGTTATTGTCCTGATAAAATATTCTGAATGCAAAAGAACAAAGACTGCATGTTTCGGGTTTAACTCTTTCCAAGGGAAGTACACATATTGTTACTCTGAAAGGTATTTGAGGTTGAAGAAATAAGGCTATGGCCAAGTTTTTTTTCTTTTTCAACAACAGACAATTGAGATTTTTTCCATTGTATAGCAGAAATGCGCTCTAAGACCCCATACACACTATACAACTTTTGTTGTCTGATTTCCTTTAGATTTACCTTTTACTATGTAGTGCAAGGGCCTGCCTGATTGCATACAAATTGAAGCTCTTAACCACTTGCCGACCGCCGCATGCTGATGTACGTCCCTACTTTGGGGACGGATATCGTTGTTATAGCAGCATCTAGCTGCCATAACCCCGGTATCCCTGTGTTCGGCTGGCGGTCGGCTACAAGATAAAAGTGGTGTCTGCAGCGGATTCGCCGTAAGATCACTTTTATCAGTGGCGGGAGAGAGGCCCCCCTCCCGCCACGATCCGGTGCACTCCGCTGCTTACCGGAGCCGTTGGCAGCGGCGGAGGCGATCACGTCTGTCCCCTGGACTGACACCCATCTCCATGACACTGCAGAGCGGAAGCAACGTCAAAACGTCACTTTTGCCCATAGCTCTTAAAGGGCCAATTTATTTTGTTTATTTTTTTTAATTAATTTTTTTTTTTATTGCATTTTAGTGTAAATATGAGATGTGAGGTCTTCTTGACCCCAGATCTCATATTTAAGAGCTCCTGTCATGCTTTTGTTCTGTTACAAGGGATGTTTACATCCCTTTTTTGTTTGTGTAAAAATATAAAAAGTAAAAGGTAAAATACATTTTTAAACGCGCCCGTCCCGCCGAGCTTGCGCGCAGAAGCGAACGCATGCGTGAGTAGCGCCCGCATATGAAAACAGTGTTTAAACCACACATGTGAAATATCACCGCTATCGGTAGAGCAAGAGCAATAATTCTAGCCCTAGACCTCCTCTGTACCGCAAAACATGCAACCGGTAAAAAAATGTAAATGTCGCCTATGGAGATTTTTAGGGGTAAAAGTTTGACGCCATTCCACGAGCGGGCGCAAATTTTGAAGCGTGACTTGTTGGGTATCAATTTACTCGGCATAACATTATCTTTCACAATATAAAAAAAATTGGGCTAACTTTACTTTACTTCAAAAGTGCGCTTGTAAGACCGCGGCGCAAATACGTGACAGAAAGTATTGCAACAACCGCCATTTTATTCACTAGGATGTTAGAAAAAAAATGTATAATGTTTGGGGGTTCTAAGAAATTTTCTAGCAAAAAAAAATGTTTTTAACTTGTAAACACCACATCTAAAAAAGAGGCCCGGTCTTAAAGTGGTTAAGGTTTGGCCTCATATTATATGTTTTTATTAAGTCTGAAGGTAAAAATCGACAGAAAATTGTATAGTGTGTATCCAGCTTAACCCCTTCCCGTCCAGCGCACGTCGATATACACACATCGATATACGTCGGCACAATGGCACAGGTGGGCAAATGTACCCGTACATCCCTCCGTGTTAGCCACCTAGCGGGCGCATGCCCGCAGCAGGAGCGTGCCCGCTGGGTCCCGCAGACTCGTTGTCCGTCGGTAGCCCGCGATCGCAGCGAGGCAGAACAGGGGAAATGCAAGTGTAAACAAGGCATTTCCCTGTTCTGCCTAGTGACATGATGGAGATATACTGCTCCCTGTCAGTGATCTCTTTTATGTCCTAGGTAGCCCCCCCCCTACAGTTAGTACACACACACACGAGGGAACACAGTTAACCCCTTGATCGCCACCCTAGTGTTTAACCCCTTCCCTGACAGTGACATTTATACAGTAATCAGTGGCTATTTTTAGCTCGGATCGCTGTATAAATGTCATTGGTCCCAAAATAGTGTCAAAAGATCTGTCTGCCGCAATGTCACAGTCCCGATAAAAATGGCAGATCACCGCCATTAGTAGTAAAAAAAAATATTTATAATAAAAATGCCATAAATCTATCCCCTATTTTGTAGACGCTATAACTTTTGCGGAAACCAATCAATATACGCTTATCGTGATTTTTTACCAAAAATATGTAGTAGAATATATATCGGCCTAAAATGAGGAAGAAATTCGTTTTTTGTTATATATATTTTTGGAGGATATTTATTATAGCAAAACGTGAAAAGTATTGCTTTTTTTCCAAAATTGTCGGCTTTCTTTGTTTATAGCGCAAAAAATAAAAATCACAGAGGGGATGAAATGCCGCCAAAAGAAAGCTCTATTTGTGGGGAAAAAAGGACGTCAATTTTGTTTGGGTACAGTGCCGCACGACCGCGACAGTTTCAGTTAAAGCGACGCAGTGCCGTATCACAAAACATGCTCTGGTCATTAAGGGGGCAAATTCTTCTGGGGCTAAAGTGGTTAAAGCGGAGTTCCACCCAAAAATGGATGGATTGGATTGGATCCCACCCCTCCAGTGCCACATTTGGCAGGGGGAGGGGGAAGCAGATACCTGTCAAATCCAGGTATCTACTCCCACTTCCGGGGAAAGAATGCAGCAAGCGGTGATCTACGCAATGTCCGGCCCTTCCTCCTTCACCCCCGCTGCCTTCTGGGAGACACACAGGTCCCAGAAGACAGCAGAGACCATTCAGAAAGTGCAGCGCAACTCGCACATGTGGAGTAGGAAACAGGCTGTGAAGCCGTAAGGCTTCACTTTCTGTTTCCCTTAGTAAGGATGCCGGTGCCTCCCCCAGGAGCCGATGGACGGGTCGGCTTTGGGTGCCAACATTGCGGGCTCCCAGGACAGGTAAGTGTCTTTATATTAAAAGTCAGCAGCTGCAGTATTTGTAGCTGCTGACTTTTTTTTTTTTACCCAGGCGGAACAAGGCCCTTATGTACACGGCTGCTGATAAACGGACATTGGGTGTTTTTCACGCTGCCCCTGAACTCTCCTCTATGTTATCTTATGAGTACGTGTACACAGGGTCGTTTATAGTCGTTTCTAGGCAGTCAAGTTCAGATGCATTTTTTGCAATGCTAAAAAATGCGTCAGGACAGATGTTCAGAGGCATTTGAAACGCCAAATGCCTGTAACAGCTTGTAAACGAGTGTAAATGTGGTAATTCGCGTTTAGCCACATTTGGCTTACAGGCGTTTTTAATGAAGATCTATTTTTGACTATTTGAAAAAATATATATAACGCTCATAAACGTAAATGCGGCTAAATTCAGGATGTAAACACGGCAAAACGGACGTTTTTAAACATCATTTACTATCTGTCAAGTTAAATCGTTCAGGAGAGGTTGCAAAATGCCTAAGTTGAATCCGTAGCCTATGGTCAGGGAGTACACCGCTTGAGCTATAATTTAGTTTACGTTGCCATGTTGTAGTTGTTTTAATGATACTTAATGCATGACCTTGTAGATTCTATCTCTTGTGGCTATTTGCATGCCTGACGGTGCAAAACATTTTTTTGCTGAATGACAGCTGAGATAAAACCAATTGCAGGATAAGTCACAAAGGGATTGCTTTACTGAAGGCAAATACAGGGGTTGGTTTACTAAAAGGAAACTAGATTATGCACTTTTGAAAGGGCAGTTGCTCCAGTAAATAAGGCCCCTTTCACACCGGGATGGGGAGCCTGGGTGACGGTAAAGCAGCGCTATATTTAGCGCTGCTTTACCGTCGTTTTAAACCGCGGTATTCGGCCGCTCGCGGTGCGGTTTTACCCCCCGCGAGCGGCCGAAAAAGGGTTAAACACCCCCGCAGAGCGCCGCCGTAGCGGCGCTTTGCGGCGGTATTACCGCGGTTTTACCGCGGTGTCCCATTCTAATCAATGGGAAGGAGCGGTATAGGAGCGGTGAACACACCGCTCCTATAACGCTCCAAAGATGCTGCTAGCAGGACTTTTTTTGTCATCCTGCTAGCGCACCGCTCCAGTGTGAAAGCCCGCCGGCTTTCACACTGGAGTTAAAGGGGCCGGATTTTTTCATGTGGTGAACAGGCGCTATTTTTAGCGCTGCGCCGCATGAAAAACGCCCCGGTGTGAAAGGGGCCTAAGGGAGAACTCTGTTGGCTTCCATCATCCAATCATGTGCAAGCAAAACATGCTTTTTTGTTTCCTTTCATGTGATTCAGTATTCATTGTAAAATTAAACTTTAGCTCATTTGCTAAGGTCTTGAGTAACTGCACTTGCAAAGTGCAACTTCACTTACACAGTGCACAGTGGTTTTGCCTTTAGTAAATCAACCCCAGACTGTGTACTTTGCAAGTGCAATTTCTCCAGATCTTAGTAAATGAGGTAAAGCTTCACTTTACAAAGAATACCCAATCACATGCAAGGAAAAAAAAAGCAGCATTTTGGCTCGCACGATTGGATGATTGAAGTCAGCAGAGCTTACACTAAGCTCTGGAGCAACTGCACTTGCAAGGAACACAGTCTATTTGACTTTAGTAAATCAACGCCAAAGAGTCTGCATTTAAAAGTCTCCAAAATATGGTATGAAAGAAAAAATTGAAAACGGAAAAGGATAGTTGGCAAGAAACCTTGGATCCCACATGAAGTCTGGAAAACACGCTCCAGTCTTCAGATGATGAGTATGTGTCTTATTCTGACGATAGTGACAATCTGATTGAGAGTCAGGTACGTCCAATAATTACACAATAGAGAAAAAGGAAAATAAATTGTGAGCATGGTGGAGAGAATGGTTTGCGGGATAGTGCTCGTGATGAACTGAATAAAGTGGTAAACAGTTATACCCAAACTGAGCTAAAATAGCAGCTTGCAGTGGTGAACGAGTGTTTGGAAGACACTGCAAGCAAGGCAAATCATTTAGGACGTAAAAATGCATTTAAAGTTAAACCTGCAGTGGCTTTGAAGTATGTTCAAACCCCTGTAGGCAGAGCTGAAGATTTGAATGAGCGGTGTGCAGCCCTCATAAACAAGTCTAATGATGCCCTAACAAAAGGCAAAGGCCCTAAGCCTTTAAGCAGACGTAGGACACGTGCCACTGTTACTGCCCATAAGCGGGAAACTGAGGATCTGATCAGCTCATTTATTCAGATGAAAGTAAGGCAAGGCCTATGGTCTCCAGGAGACACATGTCGACTGATTTAAAGGAGTTGTAAAGACAGAAGGTTTTTTTATCATAATGCATTCTATGCATTAACCTCGCTGGCGGTATGATTATTTCAGATTTGTGATGCTAAAAGCAGTACAATTCTTTTGCATGGAAATTTGGCGTTTTATATTGTAGGCCTGTAATTCTTAGGAATAACTCACTTAAATCTGTCCAAACAAGAGTCTAGTAGACATCCCGGGTAGGATACAGTTTGAAACACGAAATCATAATTATTATAATATAATAAATAACTATAAAATAATTATAACAAATAATAATAATAAAAATTATTCAATAATGTAATCAAATCAAAAACACTGAAATTTGCTCAGTTGCAGATTTGTCGCTGTCGTTACTTTCAGTGTTTGATGATGAATTTCACCACAAATCACTATCGCTCAATTCTGCGAGTGATTCTAATTTATTATGGCTGTTTTCTAGCTGGTCTAAAACCGCTTTTGATGTAAAGGGACGGTTTTGGTTGCTATGGAAAATCTCCAGTTTCCAGGCAGAAAGAACATTATTTATAATATAAAACTGCAGGCGGGGGACTGGACAAACTACTAGGGACAATCTTAACCAGGGGCAATTCCTAGTCATTCTAGTGCACATACTATTCCTCTACGGGCATTATATGCAGATGGGATATACAATACCCCACTAGCATTTATGAGTTCCATCTGCGTTTTCCTTTATTGGACTATGGATTTCTGAACATGGTCTTTACCTGTGTAAGACGTTTATATGCCTCTGTTTGAGCAAAATTTTTGCTGCGAAGAGAATTAGCTGCATGCCGGGTACCTTTTCGCAAACTTTTGAAAATAGTCCACATATTGGATAATATTGGTGAAAACTTTCCGGATATTTGTATATAAGACTCAATTGAGTAACTTCCCCTTTTTGAACCTTGATCGTGTCCTTAAGAAGTCTAAGGGTGAAACGCGTAGACGCACAAGGGCTCACTGTACAAACTGTATAATTTTTAACACTTGTGAATACTGTGATTATATTATATACTTTTTTTCAATAAATATTGTTATTTTTCTACTTCTCCATTGTTTCCATGCCTTTAAAGTCCAACCAATGGTTACTCTCCGAGTACCCCCTTTTTGTTTCATACTCTAAAATACTCTAAATTACTCAGTTAGAATGGGTTTTGACAAGGAATCTAGAATTGTTAAAATGTTAAACTGCAAAATGATCCAACTGTTCATCCATGCTTAACAATTAATATTACGTTAAGAGTACAAATTATTATCCGATGAACCGCACATACTGTAATTACCATTCTTCCAATATAAGTGTTATTTGACACATGCTGTATGATAACCTCTTGTTTGTTCAAATTATCCAGAAAACAATAATGAAAAAAAAAAGAAAGATCACGTGTATTAAAACCAAACCCCCCTATTGAGGCACAAATGAACCAGTTGGGCTAGTTTGTGAACTAAGCAGAGGAAGCCCTTTGCAGGATATAATGTAAGTGGATGCAAGGGGGAGGACATGGAAGAGGACATGTGCTGGAGGATTTTGGAGAAATCTGTTTGGACTCTGGGCAAAGAACCATGAAGACATTTCATCAATTGAAAGCCCACATTGAGTAACTGTTTAGTTTACGTATTGCACACATATTGTACATGCTTATTTTGCTAGGAAGGATAATTAGCTTGTGGATGTTGTAGACATATTTTTGTAACTATGAATTGTGTGATGTGCGTGATGTATATGTGGAAAAAAGCATTGAGGAAAGTTAGGCCCCTACGAGAAGTAGAAATGTATGAATTGTAAATATTACCTATGTATGGGACCAACAGGTGGATTGTATCAGTTGTGGAAATTTTTGAGTTGTGGATATTTTTAACTGATTTATGACAAATGTCTCCATACATGTGTAATAATATCTCTCACCCACAGGCGTTTTAGTGTGTCGTGTTTTGAAGATGGCTGCCGCATATTCCATTGACCATGCGGCTGTGGGGAGAAGTGCAGCCATGTATTAATGACATTACTCGCAAAATGACCTGTGAGTGGTTAAGAGGGATGACTACATCCTGTGGGTGGTCTCTGCTATACAGGACTATAATAGAGTCACTAGCATGCTGTTTGGGGAGAAGTCTGTTTTGAGAGGAAGGCTATTGTTTGAAGCTGTGGAAAGACCAAGCATGCAGCCACAATTTCTGAATTGTCTTGTTTCCAGTGGAAGATGTTGCCAGAGTTAAAGCGGTTGTATACCCAGAAGAAAAAAAAAACCTATAAGCAAAAAGGCATAATGAGCTAGTATGCACCACATACTAGCTCATTATGAAATACTTACCTTAGAATGAAGGCCGCACACCATCTCCCGGTCACCGCCAAGGGAGCTGACAATTTGCCTCGGCGATTCTTCCGGGTTCGCTCCGGCTCCCTCTGTCCCGGCACGATACGCCGGACCTTTGCCGGACCTTCACTGACGTCAGCGGCTGCATGCAAGGTGAATAGGTATTAATTTTACCTACAGGTAAGCCTTATTATAGGCTTACCTGTCAGTAAAAGTATTACCTTTCTTTGGGATATTGGGAAGAGGCCTGTATGTTTAAGTCTTGTTATTTGGTGTAATGTTTATGGTAACTTTTATGTGTAGAAACTATATATTTTGATGTCCAGTAAAGTTTTGTTTTATGCTTTTTATCAAAACTACTCTTGGTGTGTCTGTTCGTTTTAAATATTCACTAGATATTTGAGTGACTGTCCAGTATACCTTCATTATAAATTTTGTTGTTCCCACATTTGATACAGATGCAAATATGGATGCCATATGTTCATTTAAAATTACATTCTATATGTAGATACAGTTAAAACCCCCCAGCGAATTCAGGTTGATAATATTATTTACACCAAGTTGGTCATAATGACATGTTGCTAAAAAAAAAAAAAAAGAATAGATAAAAATAAATAAATAAATAAAGTCAATAGATCCCCTTTAGGACTTGTTTATAAGTATTGATCAGCAAATTGGTTAAAACAGCTGGACTGCTTTGAGACTAAACATAGTACTATCCCCAAAATCAGATATTATTTCGGTACCCGAACCTTTGAAACGTTAAAAGGAACTTATATTGGTACGTGTACCATTAGATTGCTTACTATAGCTTCTCCTTTGTAATTTAATAAGTTGATTATATTTTACTCCCCGTTTTATTATATTACTATGTCATTATTTGAGAAATAAAAAAAAATGACATTTAAAAAAAACAGCCAAACCTGCAAATCCACGTGTTGACATTTTTTTTTACACTGAATCTGTTCATGCAGATTTGTTTTACGGAGCATGATTGCTTGGTTTCCTAGACTGTGTGATTCTCTGCAGATTAAACAAATCTACATGCAAATATTCAATAGAGTCAAGTGATGAATCATTAGTTCATTCTAGCCATAAGAACGGGTCCTAGGCAGCGCCCTCTAGTGAGCAGTGGAGAAAAGGTTCTCACACTCCTACTATACTATTCATCTATATGTAGCGCTGACTGGGTGAAAGAGTAGGGGGCTTCCCTTTCATGCAGAAATGTTAGCCTTGCACAGAGATTTATCTACATTTGCACTAATGCATGTAGGAACACAGGAGACAGATACATGTCTGCAGAAATCAGCACATCAAGGGGAAGGATTAGTGGGTCCTGTCACATGCTCAATGCATATATTGAAAGAAGATGGTTCAGTTGACTTATGTATGTGAAATAGAAAAACATTTCCCGAATGTAGCTTTCACACTAGGATGGTGACTGACATTTTTTCACACTGGAAGAACGTCAGTCACCGCCAGGCACATAGAAAACAATTGTATTCTATGGGCCCCATTCACACTGCAAAGCAATGCAGTGAGCTACGATAAAATACAGATATGCTGCATTTTATCGCAGTGCACTGGATAGCATTGCATGTCATAGCCATAGGCATGTGCAGGGGGTGTGCCAGGTGTGCCTGGGCACACACTAATTACCCCGCGCAGCACAGATTCCCCTTGCTGATATTTCACCAAAGCCCAATGGGGCTCCTAAACAAAATTGTAAAAAATTAAATAGTAAAAATAAAAAACTACTGTAGTACCCTCTACCTAGTGTAGGTGATAGAGTGGGATTTTTTTTTTTGTAGCAGGTACATTTAAGCAGGCCTAGCAGGAAGCTAGGCCTGTTTATTTTGATCTGTGGGGCTGGGAGTGGCTCAGAGTAGGCTGGTGACTAACAGGTAGCATCATCTTTTGGTTACCTCCCTTCTGCTTCTAGAGGCTTCTAGAAGGAAGGTGGGGAAGAAGGGTGAAGCTGTCTGGGGTGTTTCAAGGAGCCCTGACCAATCCCCAACCTGGATTGGAAGGGGGCAGGCCTCCTTAAATACCCAGGGTCAGCCTAGCTGGGGAGAAGTTTTTCGGGTGGACGAACTGGAGATGAATTGGAGATGGAGTATTAGGGGGGGTGACCTTGGGCCAGGGGCTCGGAGCTGTGAGGGAACCCCACACAACCCAAGGGGTGTCCTGAACAGGAGCAGGAGAGGACAGCAGGGAATACTGCCAGGCAAATCTCCAGGAGGGACACATCAGGTGTCGGTGAGTGACAGGCACAGGGAGAGCTCGGAGAGGCACGCCAGAGCAAACTGGGAGTGTACAGTCTGAGATGGATGTAGAGCCAGCGATACAGACTGTGATGTTACTGGCAGTGAAGTCAGGCTGCTGCAGCCAGGAGGGATGTCAGGGTCTGCAAAGGGTTGTCTGGGATCAGTATTGCACCAAAGAGGGCAGCTAGCACCAGAACTTTCTTTGCTATACCATAGGGGCCTGTGGTCCATGCAAGAATCTTTTATGGGCATCCCATGAATTTCTTAACCCTATCCAAGTTTAATCCCTCAATAAAATACAAACAAAAACAAACTGATGGACTTTTTATTGTCTGGAGTGACTGGAAGTGAATGCCGGGCTGGGCAGGGTGACAGGTGGGCCACATCACTCAGCAGCCCCTAGGGGGGTACCCCTACACTACTAACACTGTCCACTGCCCTACTACCACTAAACTCTGCCCTACTGACAAGTCCACTGCTCTACTGACACCATCCCCTGCCCTACTAACACCATCTATATTTTAACCTCCCTGGCGGTATGATTATGTTAGATTTTTGATGCTCAAAGCAGTACAATTCTTTTGCATGGAAATTTGGCGTTTTATATTGTAGGCCT